>JAGPOW010003642.1:99915040-99936998 GCA_030014935.1 Caiman crocodilus | reverse complement strand
GACAGGGGCTGCTTTTCCCCTGTGCTGAGCAACAGTTTCTACCTAGCAGCTGCTGCCACTGCTGAGCCTGAATAGGGGAGTCCAGAGCAGGCATGAGGCTGGACAGTACAGAGCAAGCGCAGGGTGTACAGAGGCTGCACACTGTTGCCAGTAGCAGGGAGGCATCACAGGGCATTCAGGCTCTGGTCTGTTATAGGGTAGGGACAGGTCCTGACCAGCATAGGGGGTGTGCACAGGAGGCTCCCATGTATACCCTGCCATACCCTCAAAACCTCTCACAAACCCCTTATACCCTATCACACACCCCACAAACACTACAATCACACACACATATATCTGCATGCTGAGTGCCTCTGGGGAGAGATTGGCTCACTGCTACATGCATACACCCCACCAAATACATGCACCCCCTCTCCCCCCAGCAACCTTCCCCCTCTACACCACCCCCACAATTCCCACATCCAAACACCCACACCCCCCCACAAAACCCCCATAGCCACCCACATCCACACATACCCCCACACTGCACATACGCATGCCCCCAAAGTCCCTCACAAACCGCATACCCATCCACCCACCCATAACCTCCTGCAATATACAAGAGTTAGACTTCATTTTAGCTATTATGCAATCACCTCTATATACACAATGCAAACACACACAAATCAGGACAATTAAAAAAAATTAAAATATGTTATTGTGGATTTTTTATTTTTTAGTATTTTTTTCTGGTTCCAAGATGGCGAAGGAATACTTCTGGGAGCAAGGAGAGGGACTTCTGTTCCTAAGATGGCAACCAGGGGGTGGAGCCCTTGTGAAGTGGCGGGGTCACCCTTGCAGCCCTCAACAGCTCACCAAAACTTGTTAAATGGCCCTCCAGCCAAAATAATTGCCCACTCCAGATTTAGATGATCATCTGAGAGACTCTAGTTCCAGTTCTCACTTCACTGGCACATACCTCTCAATATCCAATAGCTTAGTGGCTAAGGCACTAGGTGGTGGGACAACTGACTTTAACTCCCTGCTCAACTCAGACAGGGTTTTGAAGCCAGATATCCATTCTTCCAGGGGAGAGCTCTAAATACTGTTACTGGTAAGAAAGTGGGAAGTGACCTTCCTTCTCCTTGGTTTTACTGAGAAAGGAGTGTTAGACATTTATCTCCACAAAAAGATGCACCTGAATGGAGACAGCATCTACCTTCCCAGTAGGGGATTAGTTCTGTGAAGGGTTTCCTCCTGGCTAGGTTAAGTGGCTCCCTACTTCACATACTGACTTTTTGTGTGTCTATCCTTAAGCATCTAACTCTCCATATGGACCCTATTGGCTAGGGAGGGAGGACCCCAAACAGACACCACAGGAGCTCAAGGAAAGAAGGTGGCCTCTTACAGATATATTTCCGTAATGCTGTTATGTACCAGCATAAATCCAACATTGCACATAAAAATTGGTGTGGCTCATGCTATGCAATAATCTCTAACATAGGTAATCCTTCTTATCTAGAATAGGATGATAGGAAAGTAGGTCTGGAAGGGACTGCTTGAAGGTCATCTAGTTCAGCTCTCAGAAACCAGGCACAGTATAATGGCTTACCTTGACCAACCTTCTGGTAATCTATGATATGCATCCTAATCTCCTTAAAGACTTCCTGTAATAAACTTGAACTAGAGGAAGCCCCCAGTGGAATAGCAACTCATACATGTGGACTAAATCTCTCTCTGGAAGAGAGCTTCCCCTCATTTCCAGACAGCAGAACAGTTTCACAGGCTTTGAACTCAAACATACTAGCTGGGAAAAAAAACCCATAGCCTTTTCCTTCTGTCTGCCAGACCCATAGCCCCTTTCCCAAATACATATACAGAAGGAATTGAACCTCCCTGTTTTCTAGATTAATTTAAAACAGAAACACATTTTCAAGCACCACTTATTTAACTGACATAAAGTCAAACAAAACACTCAATCAAAATCCACTTTAGTTTCATTAGCATCCTTCTACAACTATCCACATTTAAATAACAATTTTCTTTCATAGCTTTGATCCCAATTTATCCCTTTTTTACCTTGAAAAAAAAAATCTTGGTCAATTTTTTTTTTTGTCCATATCTGTTACCTTTACAAAACTCTGCAATAGACAGAAAGAAAACAACACCTCAACTTTGCATCTTTTTCCAGCTGCTAAGAGAGAAAATGTCCCTTCCCCAATCTAAGGAATAAATCTATTTAGCTGAACTTTATGGTGCAACCTGCACAAATCATCAACCTTTGACATAAATAGGACTGCATTAATCAAGAAAGTATGTACCTATACTGACTATCAGACACATTTTCTAGAGGTTTAATTGACTGAAAGATGTAATTGGAAGACAGAACTTGCAAGCTGTTTCAGTTCACTGATGGCATGTGTTTTAAATCACTTGGTACTAGAAGGCATAGGCTGGTAATGGAGGCTGGCAAATGCACACTGCATTGCAGTCTTTGATGCTGACCTTTGTACTTAGGTGGTGGTATATCTGCGCTATGAAATGACTATTAGAGATTTTACATTTAGTGACTTATTCCCACCAAGAATGTATAAAGTGATCAGGATCCTGTCTAGTTTAATCAGGCTCCCTCCGAATGCTAGTGGCTGCTACATATATATGAAGAAGAAAACTTTGCCATGACCCTATTAAAGTATTAGCACAACCAATTTTTACATTATCTGGAAAAAGCAAATGCAATCAACTTTACCACTTTAAACTGAAAAATCCAGAATACCTTTCCACAAAGGTAAGTAAAGCTTTCCATGTTTGTTTTTCCTGACCACAGAATAAGGAATGAGGAAGGAAAGGTGCAAGACTGAAAATATTTTCAACCATCTCAAGGGTTGTCACACAGGAAGTGAAGCACTTCACAAGATGGATTTTTTTTAATTTTTTTTTCCATTTTGACAACTGTGTCCTGCCTTGTTGGGAGCCAAATAAGGCAGCCACTGCTGCCTAGGCTGCCTAGAAAGGCAGGCCAGCCATGAAGCTGTCCTAGATCCGCTGCATGCCCAAGGGGCAGGAAATGCCATGGCTGGGCAGCGCCTGGACCAGGCAAGACCAAGGGACCTGCCACAGTCCAGACAAAGCCCCTCTGTAGGCTGGATCCAACCCACAGGTTGTTTTTTGCCCACCCCTGATCTAAGCACTAGGAAGGACACAGAGGTATTCTTTGGCTCCCAGAAGAGTATGCAGGAGTGTTCAAGGAACCAACCAAAGCTGTTGTTTGCAATATTTCCACCATATGTTAACCTTGTTTCCAGAAGTGTAGCTCAGTGGCTCCACACCTAGGGCAGTTGTGCAGTGCCTGGGGCAGTATTTACTGCTTCAGGGCTGACTCCAGTAAACACAACTACAGCTGTGGTCTCCACTATTGTACATCCCCACAAGGGCAGTGCCCAGGCTGCTGCCTCCATCAATTGCACTATTGCTTGTTCCTGGACTGGGTAGCAATGAAGTTTAGTGGTTTAGAGCAAGAGGGTAATAGGAGTCATGTCTTAAGGCTTTTGTTTCTAGGTCTGAAGTTGTTTAGAGGTTAAAGATTTCTAGTGTAGCTTTAGTAATCCATAAATATTGAGCTGAGGTTGGCTAGAACTCAGGTTCTTATAACAGCTGTTTCACTTTCTTTCTGTGCATCTGTCTTTCTGTCTGTTTATTATTATTATTAAAGTGATCATTCTTCTCCCCTACGGTACTGAGAGGATGTGAGGGAGAACTGTATACAAAGGTAACATAGCAATTTTTTATTTATTTCTTTTAAAATCACAATCCCTGGGTGTTACAGACTTCAGTTTTCTCAGGTAAAAGAATTTTTTTATCACAAGCTATGGATTAAATTGGGCTTCACCAGATCTGTGCAAATTGAACACATAAGAGATATATTTACATGCTATAGTTATAGAGACAGTATAATGATCATATTAACACGACCTTATTTCAGTGCTCTCAGACACAAACATTTTTACACATTCCCAAGCCAGGTGTATTATACAACCGAAAAAAAATCATTTTTCCTTGAAACTAATAAGTACTTTATGGTATACATCATATTAATAAACCCTCCAAAACCTCACTATGTGAATGGGGGTTGGAAGATAAATAGGTGTTAAATCAACTGACAGCAACAACAGCATGCCCTCCAAATCCACACACACATGGTTGATGTGGGATATGAGGAGTCAGAAATATTCACCCACTTCTCTTAGGCCCCACTCGGAACTGGAGTAGGTGCCTAGGGATTTGATTCTGGGAAAGGAGAATATGGGGTCTAGGAATAGAACTGGTGCAAAGTCTCTAAAATGCCCACTGTGCTCCCTGCTTTAGTAGCTGCATGATGAAAGAGGCTAAGTGGGCTGCGTTCTAGCTTGCAGTTCTGGTGGAGAACATTTAGGGTGTTGGGGAGGGGAGCTCAGTGGGAGATTTGTTGATGTAAAGTGTTTCACAAGTAGGACAGCTAGATGCCCTTTTTATCCCAGGAAGAGTTAGCAGTCTAGGCTTGGCACCAGGCCACAGAGACTGCTCCCATGGTTCCCCTAACTTTATGCTTCATGTGATTTGATGAGTGTTAGCCCTTGGATTAATACTATAGTTGTGTTGCAAATATGACTGTCTGCTGGAGGAGAGAGGGGTTCTGAGAGAGCTGGGGAGTAAAAGGGTCATCCCAGGGAACTGGAGAGAAAGTCAGAGAAGTAGGGCTGGAAGGGACCTCCAGAGGTCATCTAGTTCAATTCCCCCCCCAGCTGCTGATGCAGGATCATCTCTATTCAAACAATCTTGTACACATCCGGGGCATTTATACACATATGCTTATCTGCTCTGGCATACCGGAGATCCGGCACATTGGAGCAGGCTCGATTCATCAAGTGTGCTCTCCATGCAAGCTGAAATACCTTGTGCTGCGTAACATGCATTTGTATAAAATGATAAAATGTGCATCAACGCTAAGAAAAAGGCAGTGGTGCACCTTTGAACTAAAACATCTTTGATGTGTTTTAGTTCAAAAGTGCACCACTGGCATTTTCTCAGCACTGATGTGCATTTTATCATCTATATAACTGAATGCATTGCAGCGCCAGGCACTTTTAAAAGCACCCAGCACTGCAGTGCAACCATGTGTACAAATGCCCCTTTTGTCTAGCTTATTAGCAAAACTGTATTGTCAACCCTGACACACAATCCAATACATAACACACTAACCTGCCACAGGTAAAGCAGGTGGACCATGGTGGCTAACATCTGACTGCTGCAAAGGTTGTTAATACATGCTTGAAAGATCCCAGGTAGATGGCTGTGAACCCAGCTACAGAGGAAGGAAGAAATCCCCTAGAATCCATACTAATCTGATCATGGGGTCCTACTTCCTTCTTGACTACAAATATGATGATCAGTGTGACCCTGAGTGGAGGGGCAAGACCCTCTAGCCAGGAACCTCTGGGTTTAAAGAACCAGCAGGAGCACTGGCACAAATCAAAGTCCCCAGCCTTGGCTGAGGAAGGCTGGGGTAGAGGGAACCCTGATATGTACCAGTAGGGAAGAAAAACTTCCCTCCTGACCCCGTGCAATTAGTCCCACGGAGGGAGGGAGGTCAGAGAGAGAGAGAAAGAGAGAGAAGCTGTCCCTGAAAGAACAGAGCGGAGGCCAAGGAAGGATGGAGAGAACTGCAGTGGCACAATAAAGACTGTTTGGTACAATAAAGACTGAACAGTCTGTTGTGTTGTTTGGGATGTCTGCCCTCTACCCTATTCCTCCTCTGCTTATGTGCCCCACCCCACTTTGGAGATTAAAATACCCCATGTTCTTGGGAGCTGAAAGGACTGCTCTGAGGTGGTAGTGCTATGGATAGTTGGGGAAGCCAGAGACAGAGAAAAGCCAGGCTTGTCAGTTGTGGACCTACGCCAGAGCTGGCTTCAGTGGAGTCCTTCAGGAGACAGAAACTGAATTAGGTTTCTTTTTGGTGAGTTACAAAGCAGTAGGGCTGTGCAAAATAGGCTGTATTCAATTCAGATTTGGCCCAAATCGGGGGTAGTGATTCGATTAGTTGATTTGGATCATTGTCCTGATTCAATTTGGCCAAATCTGAAATCTGAAGGTTTGATGCTGATTTGGAGAATCAGTGATTCGGCCATAGACACAGCTTTAAAATTTTTTGAACATACCTCAAGGTACCAGGCACAGCTCATGAATGCTGCAATGGTGGGATGGATGGAGCACAGCAGGGGCCCCTGCGTGCTCAGCGGTGAACATGGAAGTGGACCAGAAGTACTTCCAATCCATTTCCAGGTCTGATGCAGAGCATGTGGGCTCCCCCCCGGCTCAACAATCAGCTGTGGGGGGACCCCACGTGCCCCCTCAGACCCAGAAGGCACCAGTCACTGAGCTGGCAGGGGGCGGGGGATCCCCCCACACTCCCTGGCAAACCCGAAAGTTGACCAGAAGTGTTTCTGGTCCACTTCTGGGTCTGCTGCTGAGAACATTGGGCCCCCACTCCCTCCATGCTCCCATGACACGCTCCATCTACCCCAGCATCTCGGCATTCATGAGCTGCCTGGTACCTTAAGGTATATATAAAAAACATTTAAATCTGTGTCTATATCTGAATTCTCAATCTATCCAAATAGATTCATAGGGTTTCAATTCAATTTGGAGAGATTAAAGGGTCTCCCAGTTCAATTTGGATTTGGAGATTCAGCCACTGAATCGGATTGAATTTCTGCCGAATCGAATCAGTGACTGAAGCCAGCCAACGAAGCAATATGTACATTGCTAGGGCTTGCAAGTTTTTTGTGATGTTTCTTCGTACTGTTTTTAGAATATGTGAACAAGAAAAGACAACAGGTGATAATTGAAAATGCAATCATAACCAAGAACACAGAGTGACTATCAACAACAAGTGAAAGTAAAAGGAAGTGGCAGCTTGTAGTCACTGGGACTATGAGTAAATTGCTCACCAGGACCACATCCAGACAAGTGTGGCTGTGCAGTATATGTCTGTGGTGCAATATACTGGATATACAGCTGTTCATGCTGTAGGGGAGCAGCATAGGGGCGGGCAGAGGTTGACTCCTGGACAGGAGGTCAAAAAATAAAACCTGCGCAAACAAAAAAAGTGGAGGTGCACATGGGGGCAGCCTGGGCAGCTGGACCCACACTGTGGCTGCCAGTCAGACTCTAATATGTGGCAGGATTGCTGCTGCTGCTGCAGCCCTGGGAGGCCCCCAGGGGCCCAAGTAAGGCTGTTGGGGCCAGCCCAGTGCTGGCCCCAGTCTTTTACCTCACCTAGGATAATCTGCTGCATGCCAGACCACACATGGCATGGGCATTTCCCACAGACAGCTAGCAGCAGCACAAGGTGTGCCGCTGCTAGTAGTCCCCGGGGAACTAAACTTCCACACTCATCTGGACATGGGCCAGGCAGATGAAAGGGAATACCAAAATTACTGCATCATTGGTGAGCTCTAAACAACATCGTGTAATCAATGCAATTTAGAAACTATAAAGTCATAGAGAGTGTTGTCTGAACACCACTGAAAGTCTATCTTCATTATGGGGAAAAAGTTCTACAGTGCAATGAATATTGGTTTAAAGATAAATCTTGTACAAAGTGCAAGGTATCAGGACAGATTTTTTTAAAAAAAGAGCAGTTCAATGTAAATCTCACACTACCAATCAACAAGGGTAATAAGGGAGGTCACTTTTGGAATTTAAAAGGTACCCAAGATCTATCCCGCCCCCTGCCTAGTAGGTAAGTCTGGAGGAAAGGTGGCAGGGATGATTGAGGCAGAAGGAGAAAAAATTATTTGGAGGTGTGTCCCCCAGCAGGTAAGTCTGTGGGGGAAGGGATGGGGAGAGAGGAAAGGGCCATGGGGGAGCAGATCCAAGGCCCCAGCCCTAGCTTTATTCCTTCTTTCACCACTGGGGCCTTGATCTACCCCACCCCTCCAATGGCAGTGAGGGAGGGAATGGGAAGGAGCAGGGATAGGCCCTACATAGCCAGGCCAGAGTGGGCTGGAGCGACGAATAGCTCATCCAAGGGCACAAAAAGGGTAAGCATGCAGCGCAGGAGGGCACGGGGGGGCATGCAGCCTGCTGCTGCTGCCTGGCCTGAACACAGTACAACCGCAGCTCCTGCTGGGAACAGTTTAGCCCCATCTAGCAGCTGCAGCCTACCCCACTCTGCCCCATGTAATTCCAGGGACATGCACCCCTGTGCCCTCCCAGGCTGCATGTCCCACCCCCACAACCCTTATGATCCACTCACATCTTCATCCCACCTCTCCCTAGCTGTACAGGGCCTGCCCCTGCTCCAGCCACACTCCCTGTCATCCCTGCTGCAGCCACCCACACTGCTCTGCGTTTGAAGGGGGGGGCATGTGCCCCCCAATCTGTGAGTGGCAGAGGTGGCTCCTACTGCAGGCTTAGCTTTGCGCCCCAAGCCACGCTGCATCTGGCCTGAGAGCAGCCCAACACCATGTGTCTAGTCACTGGGCAGGCAGGGGACAAGGCTCAGCCCAGGGTAGGACACATGTGGCATCAGGCTGCTCCCAGGCCGCTGCAGCAGGGCTCGGGGCACAGGTGGGGTGTATATACCATCCAGGGCCTCCAGGCACAGGTGGAGTGTACATACCATCCGGGGTCTCCACTGGGATGCACACAGTAATGGGAGCCTCCCTCCCATCCTTGGAAGAGCCACTCGATCCTCCTGCCACCCACCTGGCTGGGGCCCTAGTCACTGGGCTGCTCCTGCACTATGTTACTCACCTCAGGGGCCTCATTCTGGCCCCCAACACTTCCCTTTTCCCACTGACAGACCTGCTGGATTGTGGGGGTGGCTGCACGTGCACATGCACACATGCTCAGCCCCCCCCCCTCCCTCCCCAGCCCAGGATCAACTGCAAGATACTTCAGGATTCACCAGTCAATCCTGATTGACTGGTTGGTGACCACTGATCTAGTCCAACCCTCTGCTCAAAGCAGGACTATCCCCAACTAGATGACTCCAGCCAAGGCCTTATCTAGCCAGGTTTAAAAGCCTCCAAAGATAGAGATTCTACCACCTCTCTAGGTAACCCATTCCAGTGCTTTACCACTCACCTAGTAAGAGAGGTTTTCCTAATATCCAACCTAAAGCTCCCTTGTTGCAGCTTGAGACCATTGCTCCTTGTTCTGTATCTATCACCACTGGGACCAGTCTAGCTCCATCCTCTTTTGAACTGTTGGTTTGAAAATGATATTTAAAGGCCTGTTTTTTGGGAATTGACTTATAGGTATATATATGCATTATAACGGTTCAAGATAGGCAGCAGGGGTTAACAGATTTCTAAAAAGCTTGTGTTTCACATGCAGAGTTCCATATAGCTCTGGAAGCAGACAGGCTGTCTAGCCTGACAAGGCCAATGGATGGACACAACTTGAGAATTGAGGGGGGCAAGCCATAACATGAGATTACAGCCTTCAAGGCAGACAGGTTGTCTAACACAACAAGGACACAGTCTAGAAAATACCCTGGAAATGAAAGAAGTATGCACCATACTGCCCATAATACGAAATAGGTAACACCAGCTACAAGGTCCCAGAGTAGTGGATGCACCCCCAAATCCTGCTTTTGGGGGAATAGACCAAATTAGAAGAAGGCCTGTAAAGCTACATGGATGTGTGACCAGAGAGAGACAACCAACCAGAGACAGCCACAGATGGAAAGTCATCAAAAGCCAACAAGGGGGAAGGAGAATACAAAAGCAGAGACTTGAGAGTAACAAGAGATTCCCTCCTTCTCTTCTTGTCTATCCCTCCCTGTCCTACCCCCTCCTTCTTCTCCCTGAGAGGGATCCCCATCCCTGTCCCTATCCCCTGGGAAATGTCCCCAAGGCCATCATGGACTGAAGGCATACCAGCAGCCCATCTCATGCACCCCACTGGTGGGGAGCTGCGGACCTCAGCATTCCACCTCCAGACTGCTGACAGCAGCCACCTAATAGAATGAAACTCAAAGTAAAGACTGCATCCTGGCAGATGTACTTTGACTCTGATGGCAGCCCTAGGATTTGGTAGATACAAACAATCAAGCAATTCTATATATTGCTTTTTTCTGTTATCACTGTATATCATTAAATTTGCCTATTATCAAATGGAAAGGTTCTGGTCAGTCTGAGGGTTGGTCCCCCTTCCCTAAACAAAGTTTCTGGATTCTAAATTCAGAGCCAACAGCAACTACTCTTCAGGTAGTTAAAGGCTGCTTTCAAATCCCCCTCAGTCTTCTTTTCTGCAGACTAAATAAACTCAGTTCCCTCGGCCCCTCCTCACAAGTCATGTGCCCCATATCCCAAACCATTTTAGTTGTTCTCCTCTAGACTCTTTCCAACTTGTCCACAATCCTTTCTGTAGCGGGCCCAAACTGGTGCAGAATATAGCAGAATAATTACTTCCCTCGATCTGCTGGCAACATTCTACTAATGCATCCCAGTAAGCTGCTAGGCTTCTTGGCACAAGGGCTGCTGACTTGTATCCAGCTTATTGTCCACCGTAACCCTCAGGTCCTCTTCTGCACAGCTGATGCTTAGCCAGTTAGTCCCTGGTCTGTACTGGTGCATTGGCTTCTTCTATCCTAAGTGCAGGACTTTGCACTTGTCTTTGTTGAACCCCATGAGATTACTTTTGGCCCTATTCCCCAATTTGTAAGATGCCAAGAAGGCTAACAGCATACTCAGCTGCATGGGTAGGTGTGTTGTCAGTAGGTCAAGGGAAGTGATTATTCCACTCCATTCAATACTAGTGAGGCCACATCTGGAAAACTGTGTTCAGTTTAAGACCTCCCCTCCCACACACACACTACAGAAAGGATGTGGAAAAATTAGAAAGAATCCAGTCTAGAGTGTTAAAAATGGTGAGGGAGATGGAGCACATGACTTATGAGGAAAGGCTGAGGGAACTTATTTAGTTTGGAAAAGAGGAGACTGAGAAGGGACTTAATAGCTTCCTTCAACTACCTGAATGGAGGTTCCAAAAAGGGTGAAGCTAGACTGTTCTTAGTGGTGGCAGATTGTGACAGCTGAAAATTATGTCTGTGAGATAAAGTGCTTGCTGAAGGCTCTATGAAGATTAGACCAAGTGTTTTTCTGTAATTTTTTTAAATATTGAGCTATATGTTATTACTGAAAGCCTAATTAAAATTTAAGATGTAGTAAGACCTTGTATAAAGTAAAGCCCTAGTAAATTTAGCAAAGCCTTGAAGTAGTAGGCCCTGCAGCATAGTTAAAATTAACCTTATCAAAAGGAATGCAAGGCTTGTACTGCTATTGGTCAATCTAAGGACAGTGGAAGTAAAAGAAATCTCAGTGGCTGTACATTACCAGTACTGTTCAGAAGCTATAAATTGGCTAAACATCCAGAAATCATTCAGAAGGAAGATACAGCTCTGTGAAAAGGATTAGTTAGCTGTGGACCTGGATCAGTGGGTCCATAAATCTCAAGAAACCCAAGGACTGAACACCAAGGTTCTTCCCGGTACCTCTTGGACAGCACTGATTGGAGACGCCTGACTTTGCTGAGCTTTGTGGAAAGAGAAACTTGTTGTACATCAGGCATCAGAGAGGACTGTCGATAAATTGCTGATGCAAATTATTCTTGTCTGTCATTGTTTGTCTTGTTACTACACGTAGTTGTGTTTTTGTTAATTCAATAAACCTTTCTTACCTTTCTGCACTTGACCACACTCTCAATCCCGAACCCTCCACAGGTGTCTGGGACATAAACTGGCATCACAAACAGGATTGAGAGACTCTGGTTCAGAGAGAAAGGTCGGAATGAAAGGAGTTGCTGGGCGTTGGTGGCATTGCTTAAGGAAGTGACAGGGATGGAGAATCCTGGGTGGAATAAGGATACATTGAGGCCTGCCTGGAGTGACCTGGGAACTGTACCCGATCATTGGGCTAGGTTTGCTGCTGCCCAGGGTAAGCCCTGAAAGGGATGCCTGCCGTGGCTGCTGGCCACATGCCTGTGGTTAAGGGTCGAAGAAAATGCCCAGCTCAGGGAAAAGGTTACCCAGCTAAGTAAGGAGTTAGAAGATATGAGAGATTCCAACAGCGTGGCATGTGAGGCAGAACAGGCCACTCAGAGCCATTTGGAGACTTTAGTATGGTGGGAAGGAAAAATTATGATCATGCACGTGGCCGCTTCCCTCCAGAAGAGGGCGGGGTTAGCACAGGCTGTGAAGCCATCCTTCCAGAAGATACAGCAATGTCTTTATGGAGAGAAACCAGAAGCTGAGCTCAGGGAAGATGGAGAAGAGGAAATTGATGATGTGCTTGGTGTTGAACCACTCCCGTATGCCCCTGCCCAGAGGAAGGAACCTAGCCGGGTCTTCCCCGTGGTAGTAACCGATTCAGAGCCGCAGGGAGGGAATCCCTAAACAGAGCTACATTCTTTTATCTGGGCAGAAATAAGAGATATACAAGGACAGCATAAGTCCAAACTGAGTGAACCAGCGATAGACTGGCTAGTTCGAATGTATAGTGAATGAGCTTCTGCAATTTCAGTGGGTAGAGCCGAAGCAGCCCAAATCATTTTGTGCCCTGAGCTCCAGTTAATTCAGTTTGGAAGAGGTGATGAAAATGTTACTTTGTTTTCTGCTGCGCTTCAAGCCACTGCAGACAGTTATGGTAATATGGAAGAAGAGCTTAACCTTGCTACATTGACAACATGGACACCCCGGGCATGATGGAACCACCCACCTGGCCACGTGTTGGGGCATTCATGTAACTAAAAAAGAAGCACAAGAAATAGTTGACACAGTCATCACCTGCTGCGAGGTCAAAATGTGACTAAAACCCTGCCCGATTGTCCCGTTGTCATTACGTGAGGGAAAGGTAGTGTGGCAGGTATGGCAATGTGATTTCATAGGCCCCATCCCTCGGACTTGCTGGACATGACAGTACATGTTTGTGGCTGTAGAAGTTGCCACAGAGATAATGTTTGCTGCGCCACAGTGAGAACTGCAGCCCAGGACACTTGTGCAGCACTGGAAACTGCTAGCTGTGTATGCACCACCTATAGAACTATAGAGCGATAATGGCCCTCACTTCCGCAATCATCTTGTGTATGACTGGACCACAAAACATAGCATGTTATGGACACATCACATCCGATACCATCCACAGTCTAATGGACTGGTAGAGTAAGCCAATTGCATCCTCAAATGCAATTTGCGGTTAGCTGCTGGCCTGGCTCTTAAAGACTGGGACTTCCACCTGGACAAGCTATCAATTGGGCCAATAACCAACCCTATCTGGGAGGTAGCCTTCTGCCCTAGGCTTTTGGATTGGGTGGTCACTGTGAGCTGGGAAAAGAGCAACCTAGGGGTGGTGACCCGGGAAAGCACCAGGCAGGAGATCGGGTAGTAGTGAAGATAAATAGGAGGGGACACTATTAGCAAAAGGCATGCATAATACATGGTGGGTATTTAAGTCAGATTCATCTAACAGGAGCCAAGTTCCTTGTTGTCCTCTGGGCAGATCCAATCTATAGGAACAAGTGCAGTCATAACCATTCCTAATTGAACCTGCCACTGAAGACGAGTCCTGCTCTGTCACCAGTCTAAACTGACTGGCAGCATGAAGTGGTGGACTGTTATAACTGTACTCTTTTTATTAATGCCTTATTGTGTTTCCTGGGTAGGGTGTGCCTACTATCCTTCTTATTACCCAAATATTAATGAACTTGCTCCTGAAGACCTCAAGGAGTAGACTGACCATGAAGAGCATCCCCTAGAAATGCGTTCAGATGACCTACATGTGTTCCAGCCGCAGTATTCATACTGGAAGGGTTGCTTAGATGGGAATGGACAATCATTTTACATTCCATGAATACACTTAAGTCCCACAGATGAAGAGATGCTCTAGGTTATCTTTGGGATGGACTTAACTAGGCTATGAATGTTGGAACTTAGATAAATCCCAGAAAAATACTGAAGGAATAGCCAATTTCCAACAGGCAGTAGGGCTGCTCACAAGGGGAGGCATGCTCGAAGGCAAACTTTAGAGTACGCTGATGAATTGCTAACTGATGTAGGATTAGAGACAGCCTGTCTTGCCCAGGCCATGATGAACATTGCTTTTAAAGGAGAGAAAAATCAAACTTGGAGTACTGCTTGTGCGCAAGTTCAGTTATCACTAAACATGCATTTTTCCCAGGTAATAAACAATGTTAAAAATAGAAAATGACTCTTTGGCTTGGAGCATCATGGAATGCCTGCAACATTTAAAGAAAGATATCCCTATCCTAGCACCTGGATTACCACTTGGGAAGGCTCTGATAAAAGAAAGTGTTCATTCCTGGTGCAGGGGGTAAAAGATGGAAACTGGACCACTGCTTATTTGCTAAACATGGGGCTAAGAGGAGGATGCCTTTGGGACTGGAATCTGCATCACCCTATATGGGAAATCGTTACCCCTGATGGCCCTCGGTATGTAGCACAGTCCCCCTTAGTTCCAATGAGTAGCACCTTGATTTAATTAGGGACTCTATGGAGAGGCTGGCCTCTCAGTCCACCTAACATGATCTGCATATACGAGTTACCTAATGTGTCATATGTAACAATAGGGCAACGTGTTTGTTGGAAAGGACCAGGTCATTTGCTGCATGAAAATGGTACCACCTGAACTTTATGCAATTAGTGTTGCTTAGGAGTTAAAAGTGGAGCTGTTGCTCTACTGCAATTAAGTAACTGTACTATTGCCCTAAAATGGCCAGAAATTTCTGCTGAGACTATACCTCTCAACTTTACGATACCTCCTTCATGGGTATCAGATGTAGACATGCCACAGCTCAAAAACTGGAATGAAGTAAAAAATAAGCTGCAAAGCCTTGAGGCAAAGACTTGGCAAGGCACTCAGTTGGCTCTCCTTGCTCGACAGGGTGGGTGAATCATCAATCTGGCCGTCAACATGCCCGAGACATGTAAACGGTATGATGTAATCTGTACTAATTGTGTGTCACCAAGTGTCACCTCAAATACATAGCTAACCATCTTGGTTATCATAGTATTCTACATTGCCCTAGTGGCAACAGCTAAATGGTGTTTTAACAGCTGTTGTCATAAATCTGTTCATGCTATGCAAGTTAAATTTACAGGTCCCTCCCCATTCCCCAATGTAGTGCATGTGGTTTTAGCATCTCAATTGTAGCTATCATAATGATTCAGCAAGCAAGGGGTGGAGTGTGACAGCTGAAAATTAGGTCTGTGTATAAAGGTGCTTGCTGAAGGCTCTATGAAAAGATTAGCCCAAGTGTTTTTCTGTATTCGTTTAAATATTGAACTATATGTTGTTGCTAAAAGCCTAATTAAAGGCCTAGTAAATTTAGCAAAGCCTTGAAGTAGCAGACCCTGCGGCACAGTTAAAATTAACCTTATCAAAAGGAATGCAAGGCTTGTACTGTTATTGGTCAGTCTAAGGACAGTGGAAGTAAAAGGAATCTCAGTGGCTGTACATTATCAGTACCGTTCAGAAGCTATAAATTGGCTAAACATCTGGAAATAATTCAGAAGGAAGATACAGTTCTGTGAAAAGTATTAGTTAGCTGTTGATCTGGATCAGTGTGCCCGTGGATCTTGAGGAGCCCAAAGACTGAATACCAGGGTCCTTCTCGGTACCTCTCCGACAGCACTGATTGGGGACGCCTGACTTCGCTGAGCTTTGTGGAAAGAGAAACTTGTTGTATATCAGGCATCAGGGAGGACTGCCAATAAGTTGCCGATGTGTATTATTCTTGTCTGTTATTGTTTGTCTTGTTACTGTACGCAGTTGTGTTTTTGTTAAGTCAATAAACCTTTCTTACCTTTCTACCCCCAACCATATTCTCAATTCTGAACCCTCCGCAGGTGGCTGGGACAGCAGACAACAGAAAAAGGAACGATAGCGTTAGGTTGCAGCAAGGGTTTAGGTTTAGGTTACATAGGAAGTTTAGGTTACATATTAGATAGAATTTTCTCAAGAGAAGCGTAGTAAAACTCTGGAACAGGTTACCCAGAGAGGTGGTGGAAGCTCCATCCTTGGAGGTTTTCAAAACCCAGATAGATAAAGCTTTCACTGGGATGATCTCATTGGGAATGGTCCTGCTTTGAGCATGAGAGTGGACTAGATGACCTCCTGAGGTCCCTTCCAACCCTATCTTTCTATGAATCTATAATACTACTTCCCCCAGCTTGGTGTCATCCAGGAACTTGCTGAGGATGCAATCCATCCCACTTTCTAGATCATTAATGATCAAGGATCAATCCCAGGATCAATTCCTAGGAAACTCTACCCGATACTGGCTGCCAGCTTGGCATTGAGCCGTTGATTACATTGGCCTTCCCACCTGTCTAAGTAAGGCAGCCTGCCCAGTCACACCTGCCATGACTTGCTGTTTCTTAAAATGGTGTAAAATGTGGGAGGCTGCTCCTTTTACACCCCAATGCCAGGGGATTCGGTCCACAGCTCTGTACCATCTCTACACTGCGTCCCATGTGACTCTATGCTTACCTTACACTGGGCTGACTAGGCCCCTGGCCCAACTCTCCAGACCCCTCCTTGGATGCCTCCAATCTAGAGGCTGTTCCAGCCTCCTGAATTTCAGCCTGCTATCTTCCTGAGCCTATCGTCTCCTGTAGACAGTGAGCCCCCCACCCCCAAATGAGGAGACCTTCATCCTCCTTAGGCCCTGGCCCCACCTCCAGGTCAGCTGGGGTGCCAGATAGCTCATTATGGCCCAGGCCTGCCCCTTGCATTGGGCTTCATTGCCCTTAAGCCTTCTGGCCCTGGCCATCTTACATTTACTAGTCAAGTTGCTCTAGTCCCAGCACCACAGGACCTTCCCTCCTTAGGTAACAGGGGTCCCCTTCTGGGCCCCACCATATAGCTATCTCACACTGGGATTGCTTAGAGCCCTAGAGATCTCCCTAACACAGCTCCTTTCCCAGCTGGGCTCACATGAGCCCCAGGCCTCACCCCTGTCTGTCTAAGTCAGAGGGTTGCCTAGCCCTTCTGTAGACCTGCAAGTTGTGAGCCCCCTTTTTAGGCTGGGCCTTGTTTTCTCTAAGCCCAAGCCTTCTTTGTGGAACTTGAAACCCCACTGGGCCGCCAGGAATCTTCTGCCTTCCCCATAGTTCTTTCCTTACCTCCACAGTGTTATGAACAGCAGCTTAGCCAGAATGTTGTTGTTTCAGATGTAGCAGTAGACTGCTACCCCAGCCCTGAGAGCCTAGGTGCTTCATCAGGGCTGGTCCACATCTGCTGGTTGCGTGCTTTCAGCCTTAAAGTGGCAGACACCAAAGGTGCTCTGCCATACTGATCACCTATGTCTCCTCCAAGTGCTTAGAAATGGATTCTTTGAGAACCTGCTCCATGATTCTTCCAAAGACTGAGGTGAGGCTGACTGGTCTGTAGTTCCTGGGATCCTCCTTCTTCCCTTTCTTAAAGATGGGCACTATAATTTCCCTTTTCCAAGTGTCCTGGACCTTCCCCAATTGCCAGGAGTTTTCAAAGATAATGGCCAGCCACTCTGCAGTCACATTAGCCAACTCTATCAGCACCCTCAGGTGCATCTCATGTGGCACCATGAACTTGTATATGTCCAGCTTATCTAAATAGTCCCTAACCTGTTCTTTTACCACTGAGGGATGAATATCTTCTCCCCAGACTGTGCTGCCCAGAACAGTATTCTGGGAGCTGACCTTGCCTGTGAAGACTGAGGTAGAAAAGCACTGAGTACTTCAGCCTTTTCATTATCTGTCAGTAGGTTGCCTCCCACATTCAGTAAGGGACCCAGGCTTTCTTTGACCTTCCTCCTGTTGTTAACATATTTATAGAAACTCTTTGTGACAGTTGAAAATTATGTCTGTGTGATAAAGGTGCTTGCTGAAGGCTCTATGAAGATTAGACCAAGTGTTTTTCTGTCATTTGTTTATATATCAAGCTATGTTATTGATAAGATCCTAATTAAAGTTTAAGATGTAGTAAGGCCTTGTATAAAGTAAGGCCTAGTAAAATTAGCAAAGCCTTGAAGTAGTAAGGCCCTGTGGTATAGTTAAAATTAACCTTATCAAAGGAATGCAAGGTTTGTACTAGTATTGGTCAATATAAGGACAGTTGAAGTAAGAAGAATCTAAATGGCTATAAGTTATCAGCACAGTTCAGAAGTTATAAATTGGCGAAAACACCTGGAAATCATTTAAAGGGAAGATACAGCTCTGTGAAAGGGATTAATTAGCTGTTGACCTGTATCAGTGAGCCCATGCATCTCGAGGAGCCCAAGGATTGAATACCAGGGTCCTTCCCAGTACCTCCTGGATAGTCCTGATTGGGGACACCTGACTTCGCTGAGCTTTGTGAAAAGAGAAACTTGTCATATGTCAAGCATCAGAGGGGACTGCCAATAAGTTGCTGACATGAATTATTCTTGTCTGTCATTGTCTGTCTTGTTACTATGCGTAGTTATGTTTTTGTTAAGTCAGTAAACCTTTCTTACCTTTCTACCTCCCAACCATACTTTCAATAAATCCCGAACCGTCCACTGGTGGCTGGGATACCCTTCTTCTTACCCTTCGCATCCCTTACTAGTTGCAACTCCAATTGCACTTTGGCCTTTCTGACTTCAGTCCTGCATATCCAAGCAATATTCTTACATTCCTCGCAAGTTGTTTGTCCAGCTTCTACTTCTTGTCATCTTCCTTTTTGTGTTTAAGCTCACTGAAGAGTTCTCTGCTAACCCAAGCTCGTCACTTGCCACATTTTCTTTTCTTCCTGCCCATTGGGATGGTCTGGTCCTGAACCCTCAATAAGGTTTCTTTAAAATACAAACAGCTCTCCTGGACTCCTTTCCTCCTCAAATCAATCTCCCAAGGGATCCTGCCCATCAGTTCCCTGAGAGAGTCAAAGTCTGCTTTTCTGAAATCCAGAGCATACTCTGCTGCTCTACTTTTGTCTTTTTGTTGGGATCCTGAACACAATCATCTCATGGTCACCGCTGCCAAACTTGCACTTCTACATCCCTGACAAATTCTTCCCTGTTTGTGAACAGTAGGTCAAGAAGAACACAGCCTGTAGTTGGTGTCTCCAACACTTGCACCAGGAGGTTGTCTCCAGTGCTTTCTAAAATTGTCTGTACTGCCTGTGCACTGCTGTATTGCCATCCTACCAGATGTCAAGGTGATTGAAGTCCCCCATGAGAACCATTAAAAAAACTACTAAGATACAAGATTAATATGATTAAGATTAATCACTCTAGATTCCCTTGAATTCCCTATCTCAATAACTAAATATAAAACATGAACAAGTTTTTAAGCACAAGTTGAAACACTAATGCATTTAAGCATGAGTTTAAATACTAATGACAGATGGTATTTCCAACAGGTAACATTACTTGATGGAAAGTGTCAACCCATGTGACAGTTCACAAGGCAAAGCATCAAAAGGGAGAAGAAGTACCCTGGGAACTTGCTCTGCCAGTACTGTCAGCCCCTTTCCCACACCTTCAGCTATGCTGCAAACAAGAAGTGAGCTCTGAGCTCCCCTGGGTGAAGAAGCTGCTCCCTTAATCTTTGTGTATGTAAGGATTATGTTGTTATAAATACTCCAACTTAGGTGCTGCTAGTTGTATAACTAGCAGCACCTAGGATGGGGTACTTGGCATTAAATTTGTATGAATGACACATAATAAATAAAAAGACTATCTAAAATTATGTTTTTTATTACTACAACAAACAGATCACAAACAGCATATTAAAGCCTTACAAAGAAAACTTTAAAAATTACCACACACATGTTATTCCTTTCTGGTACTGACTAAGCTACAAACTAGCATCACAGTCCATATTTTAAGTCCATAACAGAGAAAACAGAAAAACAAAATAGAAATAGCTGCTCTGGACACCTCCACTCTATTTCAAGTCTTAATGCTCATTTCTTGACATTTGCACCTAAAGCTCCAGCTTATGCAGGATCCACCATCCTCTTACTGAGGCTGTTCTAACCTCTAAAAGGTGCTTTCAGCTAGCACAGATTGAATCCAAATCCTCTGGAGTGTCTGAGTGGATCCAATACACTTATATTCTATTTCTTTTTCTCAGGAGGCACTTAGAATAGGACACAGATTTCTTTAGTAGAGAGAGAATGTATTAAATTTCCCCTTAACCTCTTGCAATTCCTGAGACACTGGACAGATTTGTGGAAGCTCCCCCAGTGCTGATCATCATAGAATCATAGGAAGTTCAGGTTGGAAAGGACTTCAGGAGGTTATGTAGTCCAATCCCCTAATCAAAGTAGGAACATCCCCAACTAGATCATCCCAGCAAAAGCTTTGTCTAGCCACGTTTTGAAAACCTCCAAGGATGGAGCTTCCATCACCTCTCTGGGTAACCTGTTCCAGTGTTTTACTACCCTCCCAGTGAGAAAATTCTTCCTAATATCTCATCTAAACTTCCCTTGTGCAACTTGAGACCATTGCTCCTTGTGTTGTTGTCTGTCACCACTGAGAACAGTTTAGCTTCATCCTCTTTTGAACTACCCTCCTTCAGGTAGTTGAAGGCTGCTATTACAAGTCTTTTTTTTTATATTTTAAATTTAAAAGGACAGTGTTTCAGTCAACCAGACCCTACCCATGTTCACAGAGTATGCGCAGAACACTCCCCTCTGGGCCCCAGAAGCTGCACACACTCTCAAACGTGGTCGCTAGGATAGTGTTTACTTCTCTCGACCAAATCTCTCAACTTCTTTTGACCCAATATGATTGCTATTCACCACCGGTTCCCCATAAGCATGTTCAAGAGAGTCTCAATGGCCTTCCCAAGATAGCTGCATTCTGAAAGGTTCCCTTCTACAGTGCAAGGAGGTTGATTATATGCAGAGCAGGGGAACAGAGGCAGCAGGACTCTGACTCTCCTGGAACACCTTAGCAGGACACCTTCCTGTGGGTGCTTTTTCTGGTTCTCCATCCTGTCCACACTGGCAGCTTTCCAAACAAATTCCCTCCCCATCTCTGAAATTACTACTGTTTGTAAATAAAACATGTCATGTTGAGTGTATGTCTACACTGCTTCTCACAGGGAAGAAGTGCCTTAAAGAAGCAACTTTGAAGACTGGTTGGGGAAAGGGAGGAGTGTTGGCGATGATATCTGCTGCTGAGGGACCCTGGGGCAGCAGAGCTCAGCATGACTGAGCTTCCCCTTTCTCCTGTGGTAGAAGAATGCAGAGAAATTTCAGGAGACGTATCCCCTTCTTATGCATCACCACCTAGGTGAACAATTTGACTCTCATATTGGTGGGGTAGGGAGAAAAAAAAAATCAGATCAGGTCCTTTTAAAATAACCATCAACACAATTCACTTAAATGTACAGTATAACTTCTCTCCCCCATCTCTCTGTCTTCAGATTTCAAAATGGGATGAAGATTCACAGAAGGTCTCCAACTACAATACAAGTGTTCAACAAGCACAGATAAAATGAAAAAGCTTTGGGATAAATATGTTTTGAGATAAGGAAAAAAAAAATCAGAGATATAAAAAAAAAAGAAATGAATAGCCACCTACTATGAGCAGCTAAGGATGGATCCCCAAATAAAAAGGTAGATTGATCACATATTTGGCAGACTAATGCAAGAAAGAAGCAAATGGCTGTCTAAATGAATCTAACAGAAAGATCTATCTGGGATGCTGGTTCAATACAAATATGGGATTCCCACTGTTCCCCCAATGAAGAGGCTTACACATTTGAAATATATCCACAGGCAGCAAATTTTCATAGTTCATAGTAATTTATAGTAACTAGGGTCAGAAGGGGCCTAGAGCAGGCCATCTAGTCTGACCCCCTGCAAATGGCAGGAAACAAGTGCTGGGGTCACAGGACCCCAGCCAAGTACCTATCCAATCTACTCTTGAAGATGCCCAAGGTAGGAGCAAGAACCACTTCCCT
>JAGPOW010003642.1:99863365-99905399 GCA_030014935.1 Caiman crocodilus | reverse complement strand
AGCACTTGTTTCCTGCCATTGGCAGGGGGTCAGACTAGATGGCCTGCTCTAGGCCCCTTCTGACCCTAGTTACTATGAAACTATGAAACTATGAAATGGCTTTCAGGGCAGGGGTTGGTCCTTGGTAACCACAAACAGGGAGCCATACAGCCTCCCCAGTGCTTAGAAACCCACCCCAGGCCCAAAATGAGCCTGAGACCCTAGCAGGAAAATTAAATTGACACAGAGGCTTTCTGCTTCCCCTTCCCTGAAGATTGTGGTATCTGTAGACAATCAATCTTTAACCAGTAGAGTGTTGCCTGCATCTTAGAGCAGCTCCATATCTTTGCATGGGTTTGGGTATGGCTCAGAAGTAGTGAAGTTTGGGCTGCCTGAAGAACTAAAAAGTCACTAGAAATAGAATGCTCTGTGTCTGCACTAAGCATTGAAGTGTCTTGCAGAGGACTGGCTCAAAATAGTACTTAATTTTCCCAGTATGCTTTTTAAAATTACTAAAATTTTTCAAGCATTGTAAGTGGTATGTACATCTAGACACTTGAGCTGCTGACAGATATGGTGGGGTGGCAAGGGGAGGAAACATGCTTTACTGGAAGAGACAGCGCATTAGTTTGACTGGCTCCACAGCATCATTATAGAGCGCTGCTTCAGCAGAGCTTTTTCACGCTTTTATCTAATAGCTGATCAATCAGCTATTAGATAAAAGTGCCAAAAAAAACCCCACTGAAGTGCCTGATCTATACAGACTTTGGGCAAGCCAAGTTAAACTAATGTGATGCCTCCTCTGGGCATGTGCTGGGCTCAATGCAGGGGTGTGCTGAATTTAAAGTGCCATTTTTACATCTGTAAGCAGTCTTGGAGTTTACAGTGTATTCAGAATACTCTCAGTTTTATGTATGTCTTCACTCTTTGGGAACACTCATTCAAAGAGGAAAGAACAGAGACACCCAGGTGGTGTAGTATTAGCTGGAGTCTTTAGGCGAAACAGATAAATCCCCAGCTAATGATGTCAAAAATTACAAAAATATAAAATGGATCAGCATGAATATTTCATCATTGTCTTTCAAAATAAAGATATCATCATTCAGCAGGGAGTGTACAGTCTCTGCGCCATATTTTAGTGTAAAGCAGGGAGACAAAATAATGTAAATTCTTCAGGTAACAATGGAACTTTTTCAAGACACTGTCCTGAAAGGAGAAAATTATAAGAAAACATTTGCACAATTGCAGCTTCAATATATAACTCATAGTATAAAGTCTTTACATCGTAACATCATCATCTGACCTTTTACACGGGTGATGTAAAGATGATAAATAAGAAGATGGCCTCCAGGAACCAGCCTTCAGTACTAGAAATGATTATATTATACTGGCAGGCCATTGATAAACTCAGCCACCAAGAGCAAAGTATTCTCTTTTAGACATGGGCAGATCTAGAATTTTGAAGAGTGGGGTGTGGATGGTATGGTGCATCATCATGCAACAGTGGTATAGGTTGTAGCCATGTTGGTTTAAGGACATAAGCAGACTGAATGGATCCAGCCCGGGCCATGACAAGAAATGTAAAACCTGCCAAGAAAATATCTTCACCGGCCTCTACAATTACTACACCCCAAAACAGAGCCATCAGCATTCCTGGATCTTATAGTTGCACCTTCAGAAATGCAATACATCTCATCCAATGCACCAAATGCCCTGATAGAAAACATGTAGGAGAGACCAAACAACAAATGTGCACCATAATGAATGCACACTGGAAATCCATCAAAGACAAGAATATCCAATTACCCAAAGGGACACATTTCTCACAAGAAAACCACTCTCTCTCCAATCTCTCAGTTCTAATCCTCAAAGGGAATTTACAAAATACTATTCACAGATAAGACTACAAGCTTCACTCCAACAAACCAATGGATACAAAAAATCATGGACTAAATATAGACATTGGGTTTACAGCACATTATAACCTACCTAACATTGGACTCCCTAGGTAGCTCTCCGCTATTTACCAGCTACATTTGTTCCCTTCTTCCTCCCTTCCCATCCCCCAACCTGTCTCTCACCCACTGACTCTTCAATTTATATCTTTGCTGGATTTCTTGCATGCATACCAAGCTCTGGCCTCTTTACTATTCGTTCCATCCATGAAGAGTACAAAACAACTGCAGATGCTTCCTCAGCCTGACAAAGGGTATTTGTACCCAAAAGAAGAAATTTTCTAACTACGAGTTGGTTTAATAAAAGATATCAGATTTTCCCAAAGAACCTTGTCTGCCTCTCATGCAACACACATTTTTTCTCCAGGTAAAAAGAAACTAGATGCTTTAATTATATGTTAGGATCTAGGGCTATATTATTCAATTTAAGATCAAAGCAAAAACAAATATAACTTTATTAGAATGTGCATTAATTTTCCATATCATGTATTAGGTATAAAAAAACTGCAACAAACTAGGCAGAAGTAATCAAAATATGTTGTTGCTTTAGTCTTGTAATCATTAGAATTAAATGTCCATTTCTTTCGGATTCACAAAATAAATATAACCTTCTTGAGCATCCTGGCAGTGTCAATGCTTCACTAAAAGTTATATCTACACTCAAGTTAATGTTCACCTGAGTTCATATTTTTTAGTTAAGCTAAAAAAAGTCTTCAGGGCTGTGAAATAGGACTTACATTACCAGGAGCAGATAATAGCAGAATTGCAGAAGAAAGGATAGTTTGACTAGTGGAACATCAAGACCATTAGAAAAAGGATACAGGGTCCTATAGAATAAAGAGTTTAAAAGAATCAGGTAGATTATAATGAGCCATGAAACCAAGTGATTCACTCCCTCCCTCCATGATGCCTTAATAGAAATGCTCCTGCCATAGCCAGGAAGTAGGTTTTGAAGCGTGGGTGCAGCAGGAATGAAAGAGGTGTGCAACTGCACCACTGCACCCCCCCCGGATCCACCTCTGCCCCTAGAAACCGTACTCAACTCACTGTGTAAATCCAAATTACCTTGCTTGTTATGAGAACTGCATGAGATCACAAAATAAGTCAAGAGTAAAAACACTTACCTGGATATCCAAATTACCCAGAACTATAAGTCTATGTGACAACCCCACTAGACTGGAGACTTCTGTCCATTCACTTAGGGATGAAGAGGTTCAGCATAGTAACATGTTCATATTCAGATTTGCCCCATTTTGATTCTCACATAAAAGTGATTTCTTTAAGTGTGTGGGTGTGGGTGGGTGGGTATATTTTCTGAATCAGGAACATTTTAAATCTGAAATCATAGGCAAGTGACATTGCAACAATAACGTTTACTTACATATTTACTTACAAATGAGTTATTTTCTAGAAGTAAGGTACCAAGAAAAAACATAGTTACTATCAAAATCTATTTATCAGAGAGTATTTGCATTGTATTTTAAGATATCTTTAAAGTGCGCTCCAGTGCCACTGAATTTGCAGAGGGAAAAAGAAAAACCAACACAAGCATCACTTGAATAGGAAAGGGTTGGCAGATGTGGAATCTGAATATTCAATAACTACCAAGCAGAAACAGTAAATCTCTCTGTGTGGGATTTTTTTTTCTGTTTGTGTTAATTATATTAATTAAAATTAGAACTTCTACCATTAAAATTTCCTGCAGCTGTGTAGTGCTAGCTGCTATTGTTAGTGTTCATGAAAAATACCCCAACAGAGGGCACCAAGAATTACTCATGCTCGGAACACCCACACAATCTTGTCACATTGGAAAGCCTGCAGATAGCATAACTAATAAAGTTATTGTGCTATTTTGAAAGAATAATAGCATGTTTGAAGAAAGCATATTAACCCTGTTGTAAAGTATTGATTGCACTCTGTAGTAAAGGAAATGGAACAACAAAGACATAGTGTTTTAATTCTTACCCTATTTGCTCTTGCTAGTTTTACTCGGTTTCAATTTACACCTATATTTGAGTACATTGAAAATGTATCACCCATGGCCACAGATGGTTTTATTTTTGCAGACAATGTTTCAATAACTTGATGCTTTTAAGAAAGGATATATACTTTAACTCAAGGAAATGGCTGAGAAAAAGAAAACTGTCTCCATCTAGAACTACTTTGAACCTAACTTGTCACGTTTACTTTGTAAATGAAAAGATGTCAAACAATTAGTTCTTGGGATTGCAATTTAGGACATATTACAAGAAATATGGTATAATTGCTATTGCAAGCTCCAAGGAAATGCTTTAATTTTAGATCAGTGCTATACAAGTGAGCACATCAAAACTGTCTTTTGTAACAATTTGCAGATGTTTCCCATATGTGTGCACGTATATTCATAAACAAAGAAATATGTATAATATAAACTCTTTATAAGAGTGTATTAAATGAGAATGAGGAGAACATTATTTTGAGATTTAAAAGTCCATAGCTTAGAATGCAGAGGTGCTCCCATTAACATGAACAGATTCAGTGAGTTATAATAGACTTATTACAAGTTAACAAAAAGAACAGAATGATATATTTACTCTGTGCTACTCAGTGTAAGTCAGTGTAAGTCTAAAAATGCTAGAATATTTTAATTATTAGAGAGTAATGAAGGAAAGACATTTAAAATATAATTTCTTAGATTAAAATATATATATAAAGTTCAGACAAAGTTCTCTTCTAGTTTAAATTAACATCGTTTTTAATCATGCTCTATTGTGATCTAGAACATGAATAATCATTCACCTTTTTTTGAAAAGCTGCTTTTAAGAGCATGATTCCTATAATTGCATTTCTATCCCTTTCTATGAAAGTATCTGTAAAGACATTTGGCACCTCATCAGCAAAAACAGCAGATGGAGAAAGGCCTTCCTACGTGCTCTGTCAAGGGAATTGCAAGTTTAGGTGGGGTTTTAATAGACATCAAGCATTTACTGACATGCCATAGATTGCATGCCTTCACTGTACCTATTATTTGTGCCTTTCTCTTTTAATAGAAATGAAAACAATTACGGTGCAGAAAAGATTTAGCTTTTCTTTGAGAGTATCATACCATATGGTATGGAGAACGTACAGCCTGACAAAACAAATGTAAAAATGAAGGAAATACACATAAGATGGTACTCGTTAGACTAAATTTATGTTTTAAATGTTTCACTGAACTGATAAAGAAGTTTACCAGTATCAACAAAACTTCAATATGCATAGTGCAATTTTACTAAATTATAAAAAGTATCTGTAACTGAGTATTCTTTTTTGCTACAAAGAGTTTTGTGAACCAAAGAATTTGCATATTTCAGAAAGGCGTATAAATGCAAAGGATGCCAAAAATAAACATCCAAATTATAAGGATTTCAGAAAATCAACATTGTTATTTCCGAAAGTCAGCTTGACAATCAAGTGCTGCATACAAAACAGCAGACAAAGAAGGGGCAAAAAATGTTCTCAACCAGCAAGGGAACAGATTCCTGAAAGGATTTTCCTGATTTGATTAGCCGTTCAGAACTAGAGAGAAAGAGCATAAATTCCATCATGGTTGCTGTAGAGGAGATAAAATTGTGAGGGATTAGAATTATACTACTTTCTACATCCTTAAACTTATTTTAGGGCTGGCCATTCTGAAGCCTCATGTCTGATAAGCTAAAACACTGATGAACAAATTTACCAAGAAATCATCTGTATGCTTTTTGCATTTGCTGGGGTGGGTTTTCTGTCCTTCCAATCATCTACCTATTATCTAAAGCCCTTAAGGCACATACGAGCAAGCTGAAAATTAGGTGGGTCAGGAGTGTATCAAATGTCTAGACATGCATAAATTTTATAGGCACAGTACAAAGGTCTTGAAAAGTATCAATCTAGTCCTACACCATCATATTTACCTTTCCACCTTTCCACAGAGTAGTTACTACCACTTCACTCTAAAAACACTTTGACTAGCTGTCAAGTTCTACAACTCTACAGAGGGGTTCAAAATTAAGCTATGCCCTGGCAAGCAGGTGAAGCAGATCTCAGTAGCTACAGCCCTGGAGTATAAAAGATCATTAGCCTCTCAACTGCAAAAAATGTGTTTAGGAGACCAAAAAGATTCAAGTTGCCTTAACTGAATTAGAATCACATAAGTGAAATCACCTCTATAGCCCCCAGAAAAATGTGCAAGTTAATACATTTATAATTGTGTTGAATGATCATGTTATAGCTGCTTCTTCAGAAAAGGCCTGGCCAGTTAAATATAAACCAGTTAAACCGGGTTTAAACTATATCTGCCTAAGGTGGATATAGGAATGGGAGATTCCATCCTGATAAACTAATTTGGTTGAGCTGACTTGATTGGGAAGAAAACAGTACTATTTTATTAGGTAGACAGGGTGAAGGTGGACTTGTAAATCCTGAAGAAAGAAATTGTGAGAACGAACAGTTTATCAGCAAACTCGGGGTTACATTTATTTTATTACTTAAAGTCTATACTAATTTGCTATTCAGAAAAGAGTGAGAGACCAAGAAACTTTTCAAATATCCAGTACTTGAGGATTGATGCCAGAACTAGGGTTGTCAGGACAGGGAAAGAATTCTTTGGGTGACCTGTTTTCTATGAGATCCAATCTGGGCCATTAGTTAAAGTAGAACCTAGATCAGGGGCTGGAAATTATCTTGGGTAGAGGGCTGCTTACTGAGTTTTGGCAAGCTCCAAACTCCACTCCTTAACAGGTACCCTGCCCCCTGGTTGCCATCTTGGGACCGGAGGTCCCTCCCTCTAACCCCCGACCTTTGCCACCAGAAGCCCCTCCCTTTGCCCCCAGAAATACTCTTTTTCAGCAAGGGTTTTTGCCATCTCAGAACCAGAGAAACACTAAATTATATTTTAAAAATGAAACATATACAACATTCATTAATTTGATTTCAAAAAACACTTTTGCCCTGGTTTACATGTGTTTGTGTAGTATACATAGAGTTGATTGCACGATAGCTTAAACTGAAATCTTACTCTTGTATACTGTGGGAGTGTGCATGGCATAAGGGGGTAGGTATAGGTTTGCGGGAAGTTGTGGGTGTGTGGATATGTGGGGGAGGGTGTGGGTATTTGTAGGGAAGTTTTGTAGGGATGGATAGGTGTGTGAGGTGTGGGTGTGGGGGGAGGGAGCATGTTGGAGTGTGTGGATATGTGGGGTGTGGGTGGGTATGGGGTTTGTGGGGAAAAAGGTGGCTGGGATGCCTGTGGGGGTGTGGGTGTGGGAGTCTGGGTGTATGGCAGGGCAAGGTGGGGTGCATGTGTATGGTGGATGGTGCTTGTATGACGCACCCTCTGAACACATGCACACTCTCCCGCATTGCACACATGCAAACACACACACACACACACACACAGTGTGCTTTGTTCACTACGCTCTCTCTCCCTTCTTCCCTCCTTGCTCTCTCTGTCTTTGTCTTCCTCTCCCTCACTGCACAGACACGCACACGACACCCCCTCCTTCTCCTGGTCCTGGGGAACCAGCACAGCCCTGCTCTCTCAGTCCAGTAATGCAGCAGATCCACATGGTGCTGGAGCAGCTGTGTGTAGGGAAAGCTCCTGCAGGCAGAGACTTCTGGGTGGAGGTGGGGTTGGGACCAGGTTGGGTCCTGACTCCTGCCAGCTTACCTTGGGTCCTACTGCCTCTGGCTCCCTGTCAAAGCTGACTGGAGGAGATAAGTATTAATTTTCTAAACTTTGTAGGTGCCCTGCAGGCTGGATAGAATGGCCTGGTGTGCTGGATTTGGCCCACAGGCCATATTTTGCCCACCCCTCACCTAGAAGGAAAGGAAACAAATTATTTCACTTTGAGAATCGGGTCAGAGGCTGCGGCTTATCAACCTTAAATATGGCTTGGTGCACACTTTAGGATGAGGCCCACCACAACAGTTATAAAAACAGGATTAGACATTCTTTTAAGAGGAAGGAAGGGAGGAAGGAATTTGCTTTCTATAGCACTGTCACCCAGATTTAAACAAATCCAAATATAAGCCTTGCCTCCAGGCCCGGAAACAGGAGGGGGAATCTCTGCCTTTACTCATTTGCTCCATTATTGTATGTTTAACTCAGAAAGTATGTGTAAACCCACAGGCAGAAGACAAAACAAATAGAGTAAATCTCCGAGTAGGTATAAATGGGCACATTTACATGTGACACTTACTGTGAAGCTGCCTAATTAGCATAGCAGTAAAATCTCAGTGTCTACACATACAGCTACAGGAAACTAATTAACTCTTCTGTAGGTTAGTATTTGTAAACACAAGTACTATCCTTTGTCAGCATTCTTTAGTGTGCAGCAATGTACATGTAGATAGTAACAGGGTTGGGAGAGACATGAGGGTTCTTTGGTGAGGGGGCTGCCTGCTGGCTAGCCCCATGCTGGAGCATACTTGTGGCCCAGCCAGCCCCTCCGCAGCACACTAAGCCAAGTCAGAGTAGCCCTGGGCTGGCAGACTGACGCCTCCCCAGGTCCCCTGCTAGCTGGGGCAGCTCTGACCTGGCTCAGCTCTGACCCGGCTCAATGTTCTGCAGTACCAGGTGCATGTGTAAACATGGTGCCCAGGAGCAATAAACTCTGGCACAATATGCACCAAAGTTTATTGTACTGCATTTATTTCACAGTTAGACATACCTGCAGAGTAAGTCTGGCTACTATGCTATAGAAGCACAGGGAAGTGAACTTTGCAGCTATAGTGAGATCTGAATCAGGCTCCAAATTCAGCTCAGAATCTGAAGGCATAAGGAGGAAAAAAGGGATAATAATTGCAAGTTTAATCATGTGCCATCACAGCACTGGTTGAATGTAGCAATTCATAGAATGTTCACAAAGGCCAAAGGCTACCCAAATAATTTTTAAACTACAGATGCCCTTCCATCATGGCTCTGCACAGCCTCATTGTTAAAAATAAGTGTGTCAGTCAGACTGCTTGAGTAGATTATATCCACAGTTTACTCTGATCACATACAGTTTAGCTCCTGGGACATTACCATCAGTCCTGTTGTATACTGAAAATCACCCACATAAAAATATGCTATACAGCGAGTATAAAGAATAGCCAGTAGTTGCTGGTACTTTCTTTCATTGCATGTCTTTCCTGTCTACTGCTCTCTTTGACCACGAATAAAATATTCCTTTTTTATATACATAGGCAATACCTTGACACGATCACAAAACCCTGTCTATACTTTTTTTTCATTTCCCCAACTCAAAATGCATATTTGGAAGTATGTGTATTTTCTACTGCAACTGCTACTTTAATAGAAGCCAAGTAGGGTTCTGGGACACCTTCCATAACCTATGCCTATTGTTTTGCACTTGCCATAACTCCATCTTAACTTTGTGTGACCTACAATCCCCTAACTGGACCTGTGCCAGTTTAAAAATGCATTCAGTACCCTGTTTGTGCATATACTCATGGAGTCTTCATATCTCCAAACATTCTCTTTGAACATTCTGTGCATACTCTTTTTCTGCTGGCTCCCCTGATAGGTGTACTCATCAAAATTTATAGTCATGAAAGGTTTTTAAAAATCAGGACTTGAATGTAACAGGAAATAGGGAAAAAGTACTGCATCATGAAAGGTAGCAGTGTTCGAAAAAAAAATCAATAAATCAGTGATGATACTGAAATTTCACAGAGACATGAAGACAGTCAAGTAAATGCATTCAATTAGAAACATCACAGATTCATAGATGCTAGGGTTGGAAGGGACCTCAACAGATCATCAAGTCTGACCCCCTGCCTATGCAGGAAAGAGTGCTGGGGTCAGATGATCCCAGCCAGGTGCATGTCCAGCCTTCTCTTAGAGACCCCCAAGGTAGGGGAGAGCATCACCTCCCTTGGAAGCCCATTCCAAATTTTGGCCATCCTTACTGTGAAGAAGTTTTTCCTGATATCTAGCTTAAATCAGTTTGTGACCATTGTTTCTTGTTACCTCAACAGGTGCCTTGGTGAACAGAGCATCTCCAATTCCTTGCTGCGTCCCCCTAATGAATTTGTAGGCGGCCACAAGATCACCTCTTAGCCTTCTCTTGCAGAGGCTGAAGAGATCTAGGTCCCTCAGTATCTCCTCATTGGGCTTGTCCGGTAAGCCCCTAACCATACGAGTGGACTTCCTCTGGACCCTCTCAAGTCTGTCAACATTCTTCTTGAAGTACAGTGCCCAAAACTGGATGCAGTACTCCAACTGTAGGCTGACCAATGCTGCATAAAAGGGAAGTATCACTTCCTTGGATCTATTTGTCATGCATCTGCTGATGCATGATAAAGTGCAGTTAGCTTTGCTGATGATTTAGTCACACTGATGACTTGTGTTCATCTTGGAGTCCACTTTGATTCCGAGATCCCTTTCAGCTTCTGGGCGGCTAAGAGGGTTGTTTCCCAGCCAGTAGGTGTGCTGAATATTTTTGCGTCCTAGGTGCAGCACTGCACTTGTCCTTCTTGCACTGTATCATCATTCTTTTTTTCCCTCTCCACAGTTCAAGAAATGTCATATATATATTTTTTTCTTTTCCTTTTCAAACCAGAAATAGCCTTGAGGGGCACTCAGTGATTTCTAAGTAAATCACTTGTTCAAATTCAGCCCAGGTCAGTATTAAATAGATGGCTCTGCCACTTTGGTGACTGTTCAATGACAACTGGTGTTCTGAGGAACCTGCATCACAAAAACTATCATCCTTGTTATAGATACCCTCTGCAAAGGCCAATTGAATAGCCATGGAAACTAAAATAACTGCTAATCCTTTGAATATTTCCACAAGCAGTACAGATCGGGATTCAGACACGTTGGGGCAGTTTGTGGAAGCTTGCATTTTTACTACCCATGTTATATCTGTTCTGTGGATAAATAGAAGACTTCAGTCTCTGAGGGATGCCAATCTGTCATCTTTCATGCACAGAAAACAGGTTTTGCCTTATAAAAGACAACACTGTGAATAGAAACTCATCGTAAATCAGTGCTTATTTTTCTATATAGAGGAGTGAAAAAGCAAAGTCAAGTCACCACCCCCATTTTTGGAAGTCTGTTTTACTTCACAAGCGATGGAGGAAGAACATAAAGTAAAACTTTGAAAGTTTGTCCTTAGAAAATGGAAAAAAGACACATTTAGGTTGCTGTGTGGAATAGGATGGCTTATGCAAGTTAAAGACACTGGTACAATAAACAATTATATGATTCATAGTGCAGAGGGACAAAACTCTATATACCATCCATCAAATGCTCACTTCAAGACAACTCCTAGAACTTTGAACACAGCAAGGTTAGACGCATCATAAACTACTTGGGAATCTATGCGTGCCACCAGGCCTCTGTCAACCTCTGTTATATCAACAGTGTTGCAAACTCCGTGTATGATCAACTGAAACAAGAGCATGAAATTACCTGGAATTTATAACTGCATAGGTAATCTTAGTTTAGTTATGGCAATGACTTTTTTTTAGTTTATAACAAAGGGCTATTTCCAGTCCTGTCCAGAAGACATCCCAGAAGATTTACCTAAGTCAAATGCAAGGGTTTGGGCTTAATATAGGAATCAGTAGGCAAAATTCTATGACTCATATTAAGCCAAACAGTCCCTCTTGTACCCCTAAAAGTCTATGAATTTCTAAATCTGCAGTTTTTAAAAAATAGGCTAGAGTGACTACCAATCTTATACTTGAGAAATCCTGACAGTTTGGGGTTTTTTTGGTTGTACAATCACATGTTCCTGGGGTTTATGACATGTATTTTCTCTTCCCGTTGCTCTTCCAGGGGAAAATGATTACAAGATCCAATCTTGCAAACCTTACTATGAAACATATTGAGGGAAGCATTGATTTTTGTGAGATTATTTCCTGAAGAAAAGCACTACAGGTCAGATTCAAACTGGTTCTCTAGGAGCCTAAACAAAACTTACGGAGAATTTACACACCTAAAACGATTAGGTGTCTCCATTATGGGCTGCACAGTTCCCTCAGACTGCAGAGTTCACTTAGACTTCTGCAGAGAAGCCCGTGCATAAAAGTTATCCAATTCATACTGGTACCGGGAGGAATGTCACTCCACCTAATCTCCTGAGGAAGCACAATCTATTAGCATTCAAAAAGAGGCAGTGTCCAATAGGTTAGTCGTCTGAGCTCTCACTCAAGAAGAGGGAAACCTGTTCCTCCTCAGCCTGTGGGGAGCAGGATTGAGCCCACATCCTCCACTCTCCAGGAGACTTCCTCAAGCTCCAAAGAGGTGTAGGTGTTCTGACATCCCCGTTCTGTAGTGTTTCCCATAGGTCATCTTTAGGCACTTCTGAGCTCTCTGAATTGCCCTTTAGAGGTGTCTTCATCCACTCATTCTCTATGAAGACTACATAGGCATCTTTCCCTAAATGACTCTTGAGAAGTACCCGCATCTTCCCATTGACATTTAGAGAACTTAGGTGCTTAAATTTGATCCAAGTGAATCACATTCTGGGCAGGGCACTTTTGTGACTGTTTTCTCACAAACAACTTGAATTTGGCCTTACTGGACTTGGTCGTAACCAACAGAAGAAGGAAAAGAGTGAAAATGTCCTGACTTAGTGTTATTAAATACACAAAATAATAGAGAAAATATATTTCACTCTGTATTTCAATGTCAATAATCTTAAGTGTAACCATAGAAGGTAAACATTTCAGATAGACGTGTGGTTCTTAATGTATTCTTTTTTAAACAGAATAGTTAACAAGTCAGAAGCCAAGGGGCTGGCAGGGAGCACCAGGCCAGAAGACAGCTGTCTTCTGCCCAGGCCTGGGACATTGCACCTGTCCCCAGGGGCTGCCCAGCTCCCTGATCAGAGGTGGCAGACTTGGAAAGAGTTGCTGGGGGAGGGGCAGATGCCAGACTTCTGCCACATCTACTGGTGGGCAGGTAGCAGTTAGCCAACATGCTCACTGTAGATAGCAAATTTAGTTGCCATTAGCAAGGTTTACTGCACAGTTAGCATGTGCAGATGTACATGCTTACTGCATAGTAAACTACGCTACTTTGCAGTAAAACAACTCATGTAGATACTCCCACTAAGAACAATTTTGATCTCATACCAAAGTTAATTGCTCTGGTGGGACAGAGAAACAGGGAAAGGGCATTTCTTTTTAGTTATGCAAGTACAGACACTCTCTGAATTTATGTTTTGCCCAAATAAGCCTTACTGTACGTGTGCAAGAAATTCAGAGAAATATTAACACTTTTATACTTGGGACTCCCATATTTTCTGATCATTACAACTCTGCTATTTCCCATCCAGAGTTGGTTACTTGTCTTCTCCAAGACAAACATCATGTTCTATTCTGCAATATGTATTTTTCCACTTTTGTTCCTTTGCTATCTATATTGTTCAACAGGAAATGGTCTTAGTATACTCTCAGTTTTACTGTTTTATTCTGTAATATTCAGGGAATATTTCACTTCAGGAAGGTGAACTAGTTATCAGCAACTATGGTGATATATAACAGTTATATTACAGTTAACTGTGAAAGCTTGAAGAACACTAAAAATAGAGCAAACTATCTCACTTGTTCAAAATGCTCTGCTCTCAGTGATGGCAAGGACTACCTGGAAGGTTCATTCTTTGTAAGCAACAAGGCAATTGACAGTTCATCATGTTCTGTACACAAATTACCACATGATGTTGATGATAATACAGTACATAGCTAGTGATGGTATCAACAGTGTCTGCATCCCCAATTTGGAATCAGGATCTCATTGTGCTAGCTGCTTCATGTACCTGCTTTGAAGAGTTACAGTTCAAAAGGTCACAGATAGATACAACAAATGGAAAAAGGGAGCCAGTTATGAATTATGTGCCAGGTGAAAACCGCTCTGCTAGGCTGAATCAGACTCTCGAAACAAGCTTCTCCTCTGTAACACAGCTAATGATGATCTGGCCTGACCTAAATGTGGCCCACACACCTGTTCCTGGGGGCAACCACCCACCTACTTCCCTGCCATGCCTTGTTGTTAATTGATTAATTGGTGTTAATTAGCAGGAGGCTGCCCTTGTACTGCCCTGCTGCAAGGGGGCACTATCTGTGGCTCCATTTCCTCTCCTACACCGCAGTCCACACCTCACCAATGGAATAGTTGTTGACTCAGGTCTATCACTATCTGGCCCCTTCCTGTTCTCTCCGGGCCTTCCTTCCTTAGATGCACTCCCTCTGGTGCTAGGGCTTTCCCCAGCCCTATCTCACTCTGCGCCCTCTTCTCTGGGGCCTTCTCAGGAATGCCACTCTCGCTCTGGGGCCTTCTCAGTGTTGTTATGCCCTCTCCTGGGGTTCACCATGCCCGCCCTAGGGCTTCCCAATAATGCCACCCTCTCCTGGGGCTTTCCTTGCCCCGACTGGGGCTTCTCAATAGTGAATGCTGCCCTCTTCTGAGACTCTCCATGCTCACACTGGGGCTCCTTAATAATTCTGTCCCCTATCTGGAGCTCACCGTGTCCAACTTGGGCTTCACAGTAAGGCTATCCCCTATCTGGGCTCACCATGCCCACACTGGGCTGCCCCCTCTCTGGGGCTCACCATGCCCACACTGGGGCTCCTTAATAATGCCCCCTCTCTGGGGATTCTCAAGTGCCCTTCTCTAGGGCTGGGGTCTGTGCACCCCAAACACTGTGCCTTCACTGTTACTGGGGTCCCCACTCAGCAGTGAGTCCCCTACGAGGCCTCCCTCAGTCTCACCCAAACCACCGGTCTTGTAACAACAACAACAACAAAACACAAGCCCCTGGACTGTAACATAAATTAAAGCTGCCCAGCTAAAACATCAGTCCAGCCTACTGGGGAGCACTTGTTCCCTCATCAGTGTCAAAACGCTGCTCCTGTTGTCAGACCTCCCCCTTCTCCCCTGAGAGAGTTCCTTTCTCTTGGGCCACTGGCAGGGAACTGCCTCTGGCCCCAGCCCCTAGGGTTTATAAGGGCCAGGCCCTGCCCCTTCTGATCAGCTGACCTTCCCTGGTTGCCCCGGCAACCCACAGCTGGCCTTATTTCCTGCTAGGGCTTCCTCCCCAGCAATTTTCCCCTCTTTGGGATCAGGGTACCTCAGTGCTCTGTGACAAGGGCTAACTACCAGCCTACAATTGCTGAGTTAAAATGATAATACTACTTTCATTATCAATATAAAATTGTTCTAATTTTTGAATGATAGAAACCATGGGAAAAAATATTTGAACACCAGTCAGGAAATGCTAGGCAAATTTCTTCAAACACTGAATTAGTAAAATCCAAAACTATTCATTTAGGACCAAATCATAGTTCTATTAAAGTCAGAAGAATTGTTTAAGCAATATTTTAAAAACCATTACATACAATAGCAAGTGATAAAATATAACCATTGTCTTAATATAATCTTTAATTTCTAATGAGGTCCCTCTCTCCTGGAAATAGTATATTTAAATGCAAACTTCCTAAGGAATCCAACTAATTCCACTCTGCAAGGATTCACTTTTCAGCACTCTCTTGGCTCTACTAAAGTCAATTTTATTACTCAGTCTCTGATAGTATTGACCTTCACTATGCTATTTTCACCTTTATTACTAAAATTGTTTGTCAGGTTGTCCTCTGTAACAAGAGGAATATAGTATTGTTCACAAGGGGAGAAACTCTAGGTAGCAAACAACATAAAGCCGAGTTTTAGAAATGTAAGTTTTAAATTTAGAACTAAAAAAAAATGTCAAAACCTGGCTTTGACAGTTGTATTGCAATTCAGAGTGAGTCACCTGCCATTCAGCAAAGACAAAAAAGGCATGATAATTTAACTGCCAATAATCTAATGGGGCAGAAATTAATCTATTTTGGATAAGATAGGTACATAAATGCCTATTTTTAGTGTATTCAGGAGCTTTTTCAATTTATTACTTATTTCAAAAAGGGTAATTGAAGGGCATATTTTAGCTCTGGAAAGACAAGAGTGGAAACATAGGTCTTTAAAGCTTATATCTCAAAGCCATACTGAAGCCTTGCAGTAAAAATATGTAGTGAACAAGCAGTAATATTCTGAAGGCCACCAGGAAATTCACGTTGGACCCGAGAGACAAGTCCTTATGAGTTTCAGAGATTTATCTGTTGAGACTTTTTGTGGTGTGGAAGAGAAGTTTAGTGGTGTCTTATGAAAGACTGCTCTAAGAGAAAGATTTTCTTAAATGATGCAAGCAGTCACTATATAGGGAGCTAGTCATGAGCTGTGAATCTGCTGAGTATGTATTAATGTGACTCGATTTAATTTCCCTGAGGGTTAACATCTCCCTGAAACAACAGACAAGATGGCACCTGTGAATTTTGAGCAATCATTTCTGCAAAATTCCTTTTACAGCTTTGAAAATGACAGTTTGTATAAAAGGAAAAGGAAGAAATGTGTAAACAAACTCTTCCTTGTGTGAGAGGTCGAACATCCTAACTGCAATGTTGTAATTCATGTGGCAGAATCAGAGAAAGAAGGGTGACATTCACTTAAAAAGGGCTGTCCCTTCTTCTGCTCTGCTTGCTGGGTAGTTAGGTATCACTACCCAGGGATGACCTTCCTTTGATATGAATGCTGCCTTTGGCCAGCAGAACTTCTACACAGCTCAAGCTTACAAACTGGTCTTCAATTGTGCTCCCAGTGTGTAGTTAGTGTGAAACAGAACACTGATTTTGGCTTAGAGGGTCTTTGATCATGTTCTTTTTCCCTGGAGTATGATCTGGTGAAAGAGTCCAGTTTTCATTTCCTGCTGTCATTAAAACTTGTGAAGGTAAGTCTGAAGCATATACTGGCTCCTTGAGCCTCTTTTTTATTCAAATCATAGCCACCTCTTGGTTAACAGCAAGAACCTGAATATATTTCCTTTTAATAGATAAATGTGCCAGAGGAATGGATAATGCTTTTTATATTGTCACTAACTCCTGCTTGTTTATGCTCAGGGTTGTTTTCTTTAGATCATTTTATATTCTGGGAGGCTCTGCAGCGATCCTCAGATGTATCAATTTCCAATTAAACAAGAAGAGGTGAAAACATGAAAGAACTTGGATCTTATAAAAGATGTTTTGAATCCACCACTGTAACTGTAACAATTATTAAAGGAAGAATAATTGCTCTCTTCCACCCCAAGTCTAGCTTTTTTCATTTTAGTAACAGGTTGTGAAGTGATCTCTATGGACATTTATGCTTGTGTAAGCCAAACAAAGTCACTTCCAATCCCAATAGGCATGCTAAATACAATATGGTACTGTGATACTTAAGAGTAATTTTTTATTTATACATTTATATTTAATTAGAGCAATAAGGATTTCATAGGGTGATAACCAAATAAAGATATCATCCTAAATGATTCTTGTCTTTCATAATTTCTGGACCATCACAACTACAACAGGACTCTCATACTATCATTTATTTCAAGGGTTCACATTATATGGTCTTTTTGGAGAAGAGTTCAGAAGAGCTTGGTGTTGAACATCTTGTGGGAAACTCAAGAATGCTACTTGCATTAGAGGAAGGAAGAAGAACTGACTTCTCAATTTATGGTACTACTAAATAATTAATTTGCCCCCAAGGTGCCTTAATAAACTGATCACTGGATGTTGCATGACTGGACATAATAGCATTGTGAAAGGTCTGGAGGCTATGGACAACTAGATAAATCACACCCATCAGATGAAGTCACAGAATTTTTGTTAGTAATGGGGCTGGGGTGTGACACTTACAAATGCACTACTGATCTCTACTTTGTCTAAGATGCCGCTGTGGTAACCTCCAAGTCATTTATATTTATGTAAAAGAGTTCTGAGAAAAATATGGAAGTGCTTTACACTTAAACATTGACTAACACTTACCAACCACCTACTCCCTGAATACTCTGAACTAGATTCAACCCTATTCTGCATTCCCTCATTATTCTATGAAAAATTAATAAAATTACTTCAGACCACAGGAGTAAAACCCTAGCTCCCCTGAAGTCAATGATGAAATTCTCAGGTTTTTAACTCTAGTCTTCCTGACATTTACCAGTATTGAACTCTAGGATCCTTACTTGATGCATGGGATTTTACCTTTGTCAGTATAAAATGTCAATAAGAGTTTCTTGGTGAAAGGTCAAATTCATACTATGACTTGCATATTAGGTCAAATTCAGTCCTGTTTCAGCTTTGTCATTGTGCAACTGTGCCTGTTTCACAAATGATGAATGCAATTGTGAGCCACAATATGCTGTATTTTAGAGTGGTATGAACAGTGAAAAATAATTTTGAACCTATTTGTTTAATTTTTCTGTATTCTGTCTTTATTTTTTAATTCATTTTGCTGCAAATATTTGATTGACCACATTCTACAGGGATGAGTCTGTACCTAAGCTTGAAATACACATATTCCTAAAATCCAAGAACAGAAGTGATACTATACGATCAACCAAAACATGTCACATCTATCCCTTCCTAATCTATCTGAAATAGGGTTGCTAAAATGAATTACCTGAATGGCCTATTTTCCCTTCCTCCATTTAATTTCTCTAAAGATGCCTATTTTAATTATATCAGATGCCTGTTCTTGCCTATAGGAGCTTTTGTAATGCCGCCCCTTCCTACTTCTCTGATCTTAGGGCTTCTTATCTCATAGCCCTACCCCCTCTTCACTTAAATGAAGAGTCCAGTTTTGTGGCATTCATCCATTTCACTCACAATGTTCTCTGATTGCTTTCCCATATTATACCTACAGAATGAATGACCTTCCTGAGCTGTTCCAAACATTGTCTTAAATTGGGGTTGGAGTGCTGTTGTAACCATAATGGTCCAGGAAATGTCTGAGACGTAAGGTTTTTTATGGTATTTTTATTGGACCAACTATATGGGAGGGAGACCTGCTAGACAAGCTTTCGGTCAGGGGGTGCAATTTCTCAGGTATGAAGGGGCAGCAGCAGAACAAGCACTCTGGTCAGTGGCAGGATTAAATCATTCAAGGTGGAGATAATTATTCCTTGTGAAGTTCAAGCAGATGACTAGCAGTATTTGTAAGGCTGTAATAATAAACCTCACCTTGAGTCATCTCACTCTGCCACTAACTAGATTGCTTATTCCATTGCACTTCTTTTGTCTTTATAATAGCTCCTACTCACACCTCTTCACTCCTAGTTCACAACCCTCCTCCATCCCTTCAAGCAGATAGTATCTGCATGGAGTCCTTTATCTGATATTTATCTCAGCCTGGATCTGCTTGTCCTTCAGACATATCCTTCAGACACGCAGAAGAGCACCAGATACCCCAAAGCCTGTCCAACAGCTCTCGCAACTATGCAGTTAGTCCAATAAAAGATACCACAAAGAAGTGCCTGTCTTTAAGTATCTGAGTTTTTGAATGTCAATCATTCCTCAGCCTACATAGTCCCTACTTTTTGTCAGCTTCATCGACAACAAAAAGGCGAAACCTGATCTTGCAAACACTGCACACTTTGTACGTATAACTAAGGCTACTGACTTCAGTAGGACTACACATGAATTTTATGTGCACAATGGATTCCAGGATCACACCTATTTGTAAACTTTTTGGGGAAGAAATTTTATCTAAGTCTTCTGTGAAGTGATCTACCCATGTTTAGAAACTATTCATTTCTTAACAAAATAACTAAGAACATGCCAGAGTTAAAAACATATAGGAAATTAAACATATACTTAATGTTGCAGAAAGCAACATATTATATTGCATTATTTAGGAAGTAATGATTAACCATTGCATTCTAATTTATGTGCAGGGATCCAGGTTTTGTATTCAAGTTGCAGTTTTTCCTAATATCCATCCTAAGATTCCCTTTCACACTAGGAGGGTGGTGAAACATTGGAATGGGTTACCCAGATAAGTGATAGAATCTCTGTCTTTGGAAGTTTTTAAGGCCCAGACTTTTCTGTTAATTCCCCACATTTGTAAATTCATAGCTTTTGTGTTGGAACCCTTGTTTGTGTCTGTGCATAATGGTTAAGAGATGCCTCGGCACAGCTTGTGTTGAGCACATTATGAGCACAGCAGCAGGGCGTTACCCCTGTAGCGCAGGGAAAAGTTTCGGTGCAAGATCAGAGCCCACCAAAACCTTGCAGCTGCACCAGTGAGTGCATGCTTGCGATTGGCTCACGTTAAATTATGCATACGTGTCGGTCAGTAATTGGCTAGCTGACCGAATAAGAGGCTTGGGCGATGCCTGCCCAAACTGGAGGAGGAGAGCTGGGATGGGCATGAGGAGGCATCTGCGTGTGTTTCTGAGCCACATGCAAGGCCTGATCAGCTGACAATGACTCCCTGCCGGATTCATCCGACATCCCATACCCTGCATGAGTGTGAGCACATGCCTACAGCCTAAGGACTGTAAGTAAAGTTTTTCTGCTTCCAACAACCCGCGTGTCTAGCTCTCTAATTCCACACTCCATCAGTGGCCCCATTCCGCCAGTGTTTCTCGGCCCCCACAGTTTGAAATTAAAGTCAGCACTGAATCTTGGGACTTGCGGGCTATTGGAAATTTGATTCTATTTTGCAAGTCAATGAATTTACATGCTGGTTTTCTTAGGAATTTTTGGATTTTTGAGTACTTAACCATGAAAATGTAACACTTCATTACTGCAGATTTTTTCCTAGGCTTTTTTTTAAATAAAAAGGCATGGGGAAAAACAGGTTCCCAGAAGTTCTGAAGCTCAGTGGACTTGCAAACAACTCGAATAGTGCATGTAATATTTGGGTAGTCAGCATTGCAAGGCCAACTAAAACATGCTTTAAAAAACAGCATAAATAAATACCTGTCTCATTAACACCTTTTCCAAGGAATGAGCTTAGAAGGGGCCCAGAGTGAAGCTCTCTCCTGCGCTCCTTAGACTATAGGCCAGAGCAGAGCAGACTAAAGGAACAAAGCAGGCAGGAAAATTCCTCCTAGGTGTTACAGTGCGAGAGAACTCATACTAAAATTCTGATGTAGGAACTTGTTTAAAACCTAACAAAATCCAAAGAGTTTAATACATCCAGAGTTACATACATGTGCTTAATGCTTTACTTTTTAGTTGTGTAAGTACCAGATGCTGGTATCCTTACTTACAGTTAAAAACATCTGAGACTTTTGGTACAGGCAGTCCTTGACTTATAGTGTTTCAAGTTACATTTATAAACTTGTCAGAGCTAAATGGTTAAGAGATGCCTCGGCATAGCTGTGTTTAAGCACATTGCGAGTCCCCGGTGCAGGGATTTCCCCTGTAAGGTGGGAAAGAGTCCTTGGTGCAAAATCGGCTCCCCCCAAAAGCCTGCAGCTGCACCATCGAGTGCATGCTTTCAATTGGCTCGGTGTAAATTATGCACACATGGCGGTCACCAATTGGCTCGCTGGCCATAAAAAAGGCTTGGGTGGTTTCCGCCCAAATTGGAGGAGAGCTTGGATGTGCGTAGGAAGAGATCCCCACGTGTACCTCGGAGCCACGGAGGGGCCTGATCAACCACCAATGACTCCCCGTTGCAGTCACCACGACGTATCCCATCCCCTGCGTGAGTATGAACGTTGGTGTGCCTGTCTACGGTTTTCGTTTTGTTGTTTGTTTATGGAGTGTGCCTACACTGCATACCTTGCTGTATTGCAGCCTGTAAGTATAGTTTTTTTGTTACAACCGCTACGCCTCCCACACCTAATTCCACTCCATTAGCAGCCCCATTCTGCCGGCGTTTCTTGGCCCCCACAAAACTGAAACCTTGTTTTGACTTTATGACATCAGTTTAGACTTCACAGTATTCAATCTGATGTGATGCCATGCCAGTGAACGAGTTTGCTGTGTTGCCCATCTCCCTGGAGAACATCTGTCCAAACTTCATTGGACACTTTCTTTAAGAAAGGAGCCAGGACTCCAGAAAAAAACTTCAGCCAAGACTCCTGAGAAAACTCCAGCCAAGAACCCTTCAAAAAGTCCAGCAAATTCACCTCAAAGAAGTCCTTCCAAATCAATATGATTACTATTTACAATATAAATACTTTAAAGTACCTATATTACTCATCTATAATTGACTGAGTACAAAATTCTGGGTTATTTTTTGGTGAAAATAGGGTACTGGGCCTTGCTTCAGGAACCAATCCCCCATTTGTAACATTGTTTTCTATGGGACAATCAATCCGTTCAAAGTTACAATGTTTCACATTAAGATGCAGTTGTCAGGAACCAATTATGTTGTAAATCCAAGGACTGCCTGTAGTTATATTGTATAGCATTTTGCGGGACTGAGATCTAAGTGACACCAAATCATATCTCATACAGTCAGCCAATGTTTTCCAAATGTGGCTATAACCCTGTGTGAGAGCCATTCCTGGCCTATTTTTCAATCTTCAACTCTTTTTTGTTGCTCAGGGAAAAGTCACAAGAATGGTATTAATAACATGAAAAGCAAGGGGTTTTTCACTTCTTGTGTTTAAAAATATTTGAAATGTTTTGAACAAAACTTTAGAATCCATTGTTCTGAACAACAGAAAAGAAAAGAACCCTACAAAGAGCCTGCCTGAGCAGGAGGGGCAAAGGATGGAAAATTCCAGCTTGGAAGGGGAAAAACTGAAAGAACTCTGAGCAAGTGAGAACAGAAGACTTGGAACGGGCACTCTTTTGTAACTTTGTCTATAATGACATATGCACGGTCACTGACCCTCAGGTACTGGGGATGGGAACATGAACAAGAGCTGCAAAAGCTTCCATAGCCTGGAGGATGGAGGAACAGTCACAGAGCAAACGCTGCATTTCAACTGTATAAATTCAGTTCTCAGCATTCAGCCTGAGTAGCTGAGTGAGTGCAGTACATCTCTAAATTGGGAGGACTATTTTTACTTGGTCCCGATACACCAGAGGTGGGCAAAATATGACTCGCAGGCCGGATCTGGCCCACCAGTTGATTGTATCCGGCCTGTAGCTGCCCCGTGGCAGCTGAATTCCACTTGCTCCTGCCCAGGGCAGCGTGCACCACACTCCTGCTTGCACCCACCAGTGGCACTGTTCCAGCCTGGGCCCACACACACAGCTTCTCAGTAGGGCTGCTTCTGCACCCACCCAGGTACTGCTCAGCTCCTCCCACCTCCAGCAGCTTCTCCTGCTGCTGCTGCTTCCTGTTCCAGGTGGGGAAATTGCAGCTGGGAAGCTTCTGCCCCAGTGTGTGGAGCTTCAGCTTCAGGCGCTTTCCACCCATTCTGCCCGCCCGGTGCAATGAGGGTGGCTGATTGGGTAGAAAGTGGCCAGGAGATGGAGCTGGAGCCCTACGTGCTGGGGCAGTGCAGCAGCAGCAGGAGGAGGAGGAGCTGCTGAAGGTAGTGGAAGCTGAGCAGTACTTCAGCAGCAGGAGGAGTAACCCTGCCAGGAAGCTGTGCACACTGGCAAGGGCTGAGGACATTGGTGGGCACAGGGCAGGCATGGGCATGAACACAGTGTGGGCTGCCCTGGGTGGGAGCAATCAGGGCTTGGCCCCATGTGGAGTGCTATGGGGGCTGTGGGGAGGGGGGCAGTGGAAACAGATTATGCCCATGCCACACCACTCAAGCAAGCTCTGCTGCTTGTATCCCTTATTACGCAATCGCCTCTATAAATTCTAGTCAAAACAACATAAAACAGGACAAAAATATTTTTTGAAATAAAATATGTTACAGCAGTTGTTTGATTTTTAGTATGTGATTTGTTTTTATCTATAATAAAATTATATATATATATATATATAATTTATTAAAATGATATTGTCTGACATATTTTACATGTACGGCCCTCAAAAGCTCACCAAAACTCATTAAGTGGCCTGCCAAAAGAAATAATTGCCTGTCCCTGCTATGCACATTACATACGGCACAGACTTACTGGCTCTACTCTCAATCTCTGCTGCCTCTACTCTGTGCAGGTAATTCCTTCAAAGGCAGCAAGGACATTCCAAGCATTTCTTCTTTATCTCTTGTCTTTTATGCCCACCAGTTGTGATCATCAGAACTGCCACAAACAACCTTTGGAATGAATCAGCCCCAAAAATGCTAGCTTGAGTCCTTGGTGATTAACTAAGCCACTCAGTTGAGATTTGGACTAGGTTTCATTGAGATTTTTTCTCAGAGGTCAAATTATAACGAAGATGCTGCCTTCCAGATATTAGATGTCATCCAGAGAACCTGGACTGATATAATGCTTCCTTTTCTCAAGCATCTCCAACAAAAGGTTCTTGAAAATAATCTTGAAAGGGCCAGATTTTTCACAGGAGCTCGGTTCCCACATAGACATGCAAATGAAGTGGATAGATTTTCATAAAGGATTTCTCCCAAAGATGGGCAATACAGCAGATGGGGAAGAGTGGTTGGAACTGCCGGGTGGCGAGCTCTTTTGAAAATGTGACTCTTGTTGTTCAATATCTAAAGATTTTTTTTTTTTATAATTTCTCACAACCCTCAGGCCTCAATGCCACAGCATACCATTCCAGAGAAAATGTTTTCAGTGCTGTTGGGGACATTCTTTTCTATACTGCAGCCATACTTAAACTGAAGAATTTTTGCTCAAGGTACTATAGTGGTACCTGACTAGTATTGTCCTAGATCTTTTATACTGAGATAGTACTGGGGTGTCCATGAAGAAATCTCTCATTTGCTTTTCACTTGATGTTGTGGACCAGCACACTTAGAGTCTGTCAGCTTCTTTTGGTGAAGAGACCCCCTAGGAAAAAATATTGTTAGACCTGCAGGCATACAAATTATTCATGCTCATTTTTCCATCATCAAGGTAACCTGAGGGTGTACATCTGTCCTTTTCCTGTTCATCCTCCATTTGTGGATTCTTTGATGGACATTAAAACTGCCCTTTTCTGCCAGCTTCCCAGTGGTGGTCAGCACTGTACATTCTCCTGTCCTCAGCTAGAGGTAGATGTTCTTGCAGGGACAGTGGCCCTGGCTGCTGAAGACTTCCTTGCTTCAGAAGGTATGTAAGTCAGATATACACTTCACTGGTGTGATAATGCTGCTAGAAATAAAAAAAAACCTTGCCATTAGAGAAATCTGAATGCCAATCAGGTTGTTTTTGAATCCACAGTATCTCATTAAATAAAGGTTTCCTGCTGTACATGCAGTTGCTACCATACAAGTCAATGATACACCCAGGTTCATACGAAAAGCGAAGTGTTCTTTTCATAGTCTGAAAAACTATCCTTCAAGCCACAGGATAAGGAAACTCATCCTTCCTTTGTGAAAAGAGCTATTTTTTAAATATTCTCTTTAGTTTGGCTATGTCACAGCTTCTTTAATTTATGATTAGTTTGGCAGCATCCAACAGAGAAGTCTAAGGGTTCTAATAGGAAATGAAGAATTTGGAGATCCAGCAGAGTTTTGAAAACATTCAATGTTTTCTAGTCTGGACAGATATATTTAGCATCCTATTTGAAGACTGTAATCACCTGGGAGTAAAGAGGGTGGGTTCTTCAGGTGTCCACACAAAGTACTGAATCCTGCTCCAGCAATAGTGGGAAAAGTCAGTTGAGGGTTTCTCCTCCCATTGTTTTGATTCACTTCAGGCTTACACTTAGCATAAAAATACTTAGCTCAGATTTATTTATTTTTTTTAAGTGCAAGATGTAATTTAAATATACTTTGCTCTTAAATAAAAAAACAGCAAAAAATTTAGAACTCTAAAAATATAAAAGCTGGAATAATGAATCCATTCACATCATACTGTGTATTAACGATCTTAAACCTGGTATGTCAAAGTACATATTTTTAAGTGTGCTTAGTACCTGATGTCAAGAAAGAGAGAACACCATACATATCTACTCTGGACAAGGAAAGGTCATGAATTGCAAAGCTGCTCTACTTAGTGGTGACCCCTTCCAATCAATTAAGAAATAGTATTAATGGGCTCTGAAGGAGGATGACTTAGTTTTTGCCTGAATTATACTCTAGCTCTGAATTATTTTAATGTGATTTTATTTAGATTTTAACTGTGGATTTGAACAGCAGAATTAACTTAAAAACAGCCTGTGATAACAGAGGAGGACACACTCACACACACACTCATGTTGTCTGTAATGAGAAGCCTAGAAGTAGTAAGAAGGGAATGAAATCACAAGATTTACTCCTAAAGATACAGAAATCACTACTTAATATACTGTAGCTGCACCTGTCACAATTTGCTGGCAATAAAACGGACTGTTTTGCAAGTGGATCCATCTGGGATGATTCTTGTGCCAAAGTAGAATCCTACTGAAATTAATGGTGATCTTCATGGCTATGGATACAGCAGTTCACACAACACAGAGATCCAACTTCGGGGCTCACCCCAAGTAATTGACAGGTCTTGTCCTTTTGTAACTCCAGTATAAAAAAAGGAATAAAATGTAAAAAATGTCAAAGATAATGTGATTTGACTTAAATATGTAGATGCAAAATTAGGGCCAACAAATCATTTTTTATTCTCCTTGTCCATAGGAACTGCAAAAAGCATACCTGAAATCAGTAAATAGACCATTGTTCCCACTACACGTAGAACAGCAATGACGTTAGATCAGGAGTTAATGTGTCAACCTCACATAACTCTGAATTTCCATGGTTCTATCAGTTCAAACAAAGACTCAATGTTCACTGAAGCATAGCTTTTTGTATTATACAGAGATAGAGATGGGCTGGTTTTCAGTCATTCCACCCAAATAAAATATTTACCGGAACTCAACAATTCTACAGCAAATGGGGTAAAAGTCAACAAGTCTTTCTTGGATAAAAATCTTTGTACTGAGCTTGCTTTGTATTTATTGCAAGCTAAAACATTAGTCCTCCTCTGGCAAAGCCTCATATACTGACTGGAGCCTAGGTTTTAAACCATGGCTGTGCTACAATTAACTCTATCCTACCTAGCACGCTCACAAATTTAGCAGTCAAGTAGATCCAAATAAATTTTCTCATAGCTTCTCATAGGAACCTGTGAAAAAGTTATTTGATTTTGATTTGTGCAGGTTTATGCCTTCTGAGTGTTTTTTTTTTTATAATGTGCATTGTATTCCACCTAATGTGAAAATCATTTGAAATGCTTGTTGTACCTGCTTACGCTCTGAAGCCCTGAGTTTCTCGCACGGTTTGGAGGCAAACCGACTGATTGTCACATGTTGGCTGGAAAAGATTTTAAATTACAGCAGACCTTTTGATGAACCAGTGCTGATTTTCAAGTTTGCTGTAAGTTTCCATGGGTTTCAGGTTCTGTTGCAATCCTTTCACAACACCTCTAATGAAGCTGCTAGGCAAAGAGAAAAAAAACCCCGCGTCAATAAAGGGGTGTTCATCTAAGGACATAGGCAGGCAAGGTTCTTTGGGTAAATCTGATATCTTTTATTTTAGTTGGTCTAATTTACGTAAAACACCACATCAATAAACAAATTCAGATTTGAAAACATGAAGGAAATGCTTAGGTTTGGTTTCAGTGGGAATGGCCTGGCCTTTACCTTACATACTGCTAAAAGGTCTGATCCTTTGCAGTGGCAAAACTCCTCTTAAGTTTAGTGATGGAAAAGGAGACCTTTGTTGTATGGCATGCATTATGCCTGGGTCCTTCAAACAAATCCCTTGTCCCATCACAGGAATTTATTGTGGTCCGTTGAGGGAGTTGGGGTCCTTGTGTGTGGAGCAACTTGTAGGGTCTGGTCCAGTGGTTCTCAACCATTTTGTTTCTAGACTCAAGGCACCACCAGGAAAATACCAGCTCTTAGTTTTCTGTTTTTCTGAGTCCAGAAAAACAACAGTCATTTTTCCTGTTGCCAACAACTCAGCCAGACCCCAGTGGATCCAGGATGGGAAGTCTCCAGGGAATGGCATTTGCACACCTAACACGTGTACAGACCCCAGTGTATCCAGCATGGGAAATTTCCAGGTAATGGTGTTTGCACATCTAACACTCAGACAGACCCCAATGGATTCAGGAAGGGAAATCTAGGGGGAATGGCATTTGCACACCTAGTGGATATAGGATGGGAGCTCACTGGGGAATGGTTTTTGCACGCCTAAAACTTGGACAGACCCTAGTGGATCCAGGATGGGAGGGGAATGGCATTTGTACATCTAATACTCAGCCAGACCCCAGTGGATCCAGGATAGGAGCTCCCTGGGGAATGGCATTTGCACACAATACTCGGACAGACCCCAGTGGACCCAGGATGGGAAATCTCGGGAAAATGGCATTTGCACACCCAACATCTCGTGGCACCCTCGCAAGCCTCTCCGGACCCCTGGCGGGGGGAGGGGGTGTCCCAGTGAGAGCCCTGCTCCATGCCCGGATGGCTCGGAGAGCTGCGGCACTCGTGTCAGAAAAGCATCGTTCGTGACACAAAAGAGACATTTTACTGCGTTAGAAACCAGACAGGCGTTGCCAGAGAGTAGGAAGAAAAAAAAAAAAGAAAGAAAGAAAGAAAAGAAGAAACCCCCAAACACCCAACCCAGACCCGCGCAGGCTGGCTCCCAGCGCCAGGTGGTGCGTGGGGACAGCGTTCCCCCGCTTCTCCCTCCACACAGATCTTCTTCCGTAGCTGCGACCTGGAGGCTGCCCGGAGCGGGGAGGCGGCGCGGCGGGAAGCGGAGAGCGGCAGCGGCGGCGGCGGCGGCTCGGGGCTGCTCGGCCCGCGCGCGTGCGGCAGGAGGCGCTGGCGCTGCCTGCGCCTGGGCTCCGGGCCGGCATCCCGCGTCCCCCCCGCCGACGAGGCTCGGGCTTGACGCCAGCGCTCGGCTCCTCCCCTGCCCGCTCGCTGGGAAGCAAAGTAACTCCGGAGTAAGAAGAGCTGCCGCTTGCTTCGCGAGGGCCGACGTGCACCGCCCGGGGGGCGGCGGATGGACAAGACGGGACGGGACGGGAGCTCCGCCAGCGCCGGCCCCAGCCCTAGCCCCAAAACTTCTGCAAAGTCGGCCATGGAGCCGGGCGCCCTCCTGCCGCCGCTGCTGGCCGCGCTCGCCCTGCTCGCCGCCTCCCCGGCCCGCGCCCAGCTCTCCGCAGGTGAGTGCCTCCCCAACTTTCTCCGCCACTTTGGCTGCACTCCAGCCCTCCCCTCCACTCCCGGGGGCACGGCTAGGATCGTCTGTCTCCCCCCCCCATCCCGGTGGATTGCGTACGGCTAAACTTGGCAACTTTACCTGCTGCGCAGGCGGGGGGGGGCTTCGCTGTCGTCCGAGCAGGGCCCGCCTCGCCTTGTCCGCAGCCGGCAGCTTCCCCCTCGCCTCCCCGCCGCCACACATTTGTGTGGTCGCCTCGCTCCTTTCCCCGGCTCCCGGCGGGGCCACAGGCTTTTTGAGACCCGTCTGGGTGACTTCCTCAGGGAACCGCGCACGGGTTTAGTCCGGACAAGACTTTAGGCTGAGAGGGGGATTTCAGAGCAGCCTGAAAAGGGGGGCTCCTAAAGAGGATGGAGCCAGACTGAGGACAGAACAAGGAGCAACGGGCTCAAGTTGTAGCGGGGGAAATTTAGGGTAGCTATTAGGGAGAAAAACTTTCTCCTTTCTTAGTAGGAGCCACCACCCTTTCTGGCTAGGAGGGGGGTGAAGCACTGGGTTGCCCAGAGAGGTGGTGACAGCTCCTTCCTTGGAGGTGTTTAAGATCCAGGTAGACAAAGCTTTGATCTAGTTTGGGCCGGTCTTGCTTTGAGCAGGGGATTGGACTAGATGACCTCCTGAGGTCCCGACCAACCCTCATTTTCTATGAAAAAGGATGCAGCTGCCTCTGGGTTGGATTTAGGCATTGCAAAGAGCAAGGTGAGAAGGCAACAATGAGACAGCCACAGTGTAGTCAGGCAGGGAGGATGAAACACTGCAGACAGAGGGTTGTGACCATGTTAGTGATGTATGTGGGAGGCAAGAGCTGTGTTTTGGTTAGGGAGCTGGATTATGAATACGTGTGGGGTGAGCACATCTTTTCCAGGTGCTCTGTAGTTTGCAAGTCGCCCTATGGACTGATGGGGAGCACTGCTTAAAGGGTAGTCAAGCTAGTTTTGTAAATGAATGAAATGTGTTTGTGGGGGAGGAATTGTTTTGGGTTTGCTTTTGCTTGGCTTCTCCTGGTGTGTAGTGTTTCTCTTGCAATGGATACAGCAGATTGAAAAGACTTGAGAGGGGCCCTGTACAGTCAGCAATTACTCCCTGGATAAAAACTGACCTAGGAAACTACTGTAATTAAAAGTGTGCAGGGTCATGAGATCTGTAAGGGCTGTTAGAGTAGTTTGCAAAGGAGAGTTGGGGCTCTTCCCTCATCTCTCCTGTTCTCCTCTTTTTGGTTAGGAAATGTGCCTCTGGGTAATTGTTACTTAAAAAAAGAAACAAAGATGCTGATACAAACGTGGTCATTTTGATCCTAGGCAGAGCTTTTGTGTCCCTTGTACCTGGCTTGGCTGTGTGCTACAATTCTGTGTTTAAGCAAGGCTCACAGCATTTTCCCCACTTCACATAAGAAATGGGTGATGGGGGGAACGCTTGGCTTGTTACAGGAGTTGGTAAAGTATTAGGCCAAAACATAAAATATCTTCATGTGTTGCTTCTGTTCACTGAAATGTAGTTTTACAATGAGACTGTATTATAAAATAACACTCATCTGATGTGGTCAAGCGTTCCATGTATCATCTGACCTTAAGGCACTTGCTTTTATTAGCTTGAACAATGGCATGAAAAGGTGCAGAGAGTTGTGCTAACTTGAATGTTTTTTGATATTTCATGTGAAAATATAAATGAACTCTTTGGGTTCAGCAGAGAACAAAAACTAAAAAACTTATTTTGAGTGGGTTCATATAAAAGAATATGGGGTGATTCTGACAGGAATAGATAAAGCTTCTGACTCTGATCTTCAGCTGTGTGTGCAGGGTTACCTGACCTTATTTTGTATATCCGTGACTTAAAACACTTTGCCACTAGGAACTTAATGATCAGAACTCCATCAGTTAGAAGCTTTCCTTTCTTTAACAGTTGGCAGAACACCATTTTTGACACTGTCAAAAGATACAGATACGACAAGTTTTGTATCAAAAGATACAAGTACTATTAGTAATCTGTCATATACAGACTACTGGTAGCACACAGTATGCACCGGATCTTAAACACTAGGTTAAAAGGATATATGGTATGTCCCCCTCCACCCACACATGGTTGTGGGGTAGTTCTCTACTCCATTTCTTGATAGTTAGTCTGTCCTTGAATGTCCTAAATTTAGTGAACCTATGCAAATTTAATGTTCTTTTCAAAGTCTTAAGCCAACCACTGACACATCTTAATAGTTTTCCTTAGAATATCCTTGAATTTCTTGTCAAATCTTTTTATAAAGTGTTCAGAAATATACCCAGGGTGAGGGTTTCCCTGTACCATGTGCAGAAATGCTGTTTCTCTTTACTCCATGATACTTCCCTGTAGATAGCTTAGCGATTCATCCTGTTTACTGCCTAGTTGTATCTTACAGTTGCTAACAGCATTACTGCTTTCTGAATACCTCCTTTTGATTTATTTCCCTGATATATTACCCTGCAGTTTTCCAAGTTAAAGCTCATTCTTGTTCTTGTCCAGCATCCTGTGTATTATTATGCTTTGAATCATGAGAATTGTTAATATTCACCCTTTCTTCCTGATCATTAATAGAGATTCAGGTCCAATCTGGGGTTACTACCAGTACCTACAGCACCTGCACTAATGCATATCCAGTGCATTTATTGAAACAGTTGTTTTTTCTTTCTATTTGTGGTCTTTCAAACATTTTTTGATCCATGAATAATGACCAGACCCAAAAGCTTGTATTTCTATTCAGGTTCGTTTGTGTGACGCACTGTTGTACAGAGCTGGCCAAACTATGACCCAGCTTGTCAAAGCCTCCTCCAAATGGTTTTCTGGTATCTGTACTCCCTCCCAATGGGCTCTGCGAAAGCACAAGGGAAGGAGATGGGGGGAAAAGGCAGAGGAGGAGCAAGTTAGAGAAAATGCAGGAAAAATGAGAACAGCAACGAGAGGAGGGAGAAGCAATATGGATTTTGAGATTAAATAGCTGTAGAAAGAAGCTTTTTCTTCCATGCAATCACCAACTCCCTCAAATGCAGCTGAAACATGGTAGGTACCTATTTTTTAAAATGGTATAGCTAAGATCTTTATAAAGTTTCTTGCCTTTTCATAATATTTTATGCATCTTTCCATGGCCATTTGACTTTGTGCAAGCTTAGATTTTCTCTGTTGAAACCTTTTAGCAATGTCTGATTTAAGGCTAGGTATTCCACATAAACACATGCGCGTGCACACACACGTGTTTCATTTATGACTTTGAAGTTTAATAAGTAAAAGATCAGTTATAAGAACTTGTTCTTTACAAATGTGTGCTGCTGCTAAATTATAAATATTTTAACATTTTTAAAAATTCACTTTTTTCCTAAGAATCTTTGCAGAATATTTAGTGGTTTTCATCTGGCCCTAACCAAAGTATTTCGAGTTGTATTGCCTTGGAGAGTATTCACACGTGATTGTTTGTTTTGTTTTGTTTTTCTTTAGGCATATAAGGTTATGATTTCTAGGATACTGAATAATCAAAAGCAATTAGAAATATTCTTAAATCACGTGATCCCATCTAGTTTTCAAATACCTAAAACCTGGAATAATACTTTCTTCCAAGGTGTATCTGACGTATAGATCAGTGCAGTTTGACAAACTGTAATAGCCAGAGAAGCCTTATGGACAAGGAATTAATTGAGATTCACCATTTTGGGTTTGTTGGGGGCTTCATTAGAGCTGGGGCTTTATCTTCCACAAAGATTTTTTGGATGAGGATCAACACTAGTGTATGCATTGTTGCAGCATAGATTCAAACTGAGTTTCGGCTTACCTAGGCACATGGGACTGGGCCTAGATCTGTTCCAGTCTCATATTCTTAAGTACAGTCTCATGCTAATATTATGGCATAGTTTCATAAACTGCTGAAGACCCCTTTTAAAAAAAACCAGTTAGGTTCCTTGCCATCCTGCTATATGTCTGGAGGGCTATTTTGAAAATATCACTCTTGTGATGTATCTAAAACCTTTCAATTTCTATCTTAAACTTATTCCTGGCCAGTTTATTTTCATTTATTCTTATGCCAACAGTTTGCTTCACCTTAAATAGGTTGTTTACCTCTGTTGGTTTATGAGTGAGACGCTCCCTTCTAAGCCTTTCCTTTGCTAAGCCAAATAGCCACTATCTTTTATTGTGTGTTAGTATTTGTGTTGGCCAAGTATTGCTGTTATATTTTCAGTAAGTCTCAATTTTAAACGTAATAGAAGCAGTATATCTTGTGAAGACTGGTGCTGCTTTACAGACTGGTGGTGAGAGAAGATTAGCTGCTGTTCATGGGCATTTGGGATGGGGTTGAAAGTAGGACATAAAGATTAGTTAAAGTATTGTTTGTACACATGTTTTATTTCATGAACAAAACAAACACATCTGTTGAAGTGGTGGGGAGGCATAAATTAAGACCTGTGATGTTAGAGTGAATTCTTGGTAGCTAACCGGGTGGTAGGAGTCCTCCTATTTTAGCTAATTGTGTTGTGGAAATGTGTCTATCTGCATCTTGTTTTGTCTTCCTTAGCAGGGCGCATATTTTTCTTAGTACTGCACATTAAATATAGAGTATATATAACTTGGAAGAATACCTGTTAAAACTCTATTTGAATTTATTCTAAAACAAACTATTTAAACAAACACCTGAGAATAGAGGCAAACTGAGAGACTATTAGAGGCTGTTTATATTTATGTAGAGGTGATGGTGTTGGTGAGATATCAGTGTATAGTACTAGTTAATTCTAGTGGGTAAGGTCACAATTAACCACTTGTTTGCACACTTAAGAGTACCATTTATTCTAGTTATTTATGCAAGTTAGGTAGCTTTTGTTCAAAGGAGGGGAAATCATAATATAAACATAACACTGACATGCAGTGAATGAACTTGTATCTGAAGGAATAGTGGTGGGAATTTCTCCCTCTACCCCATTTTAATTTTCATTTAAGGTCTCATTGAGAAAAATACATTTTTTATTTAGGAATGATTCATTTGTTAATCTGAGTAAATCTACTTTCAGTGACTATTTGAACAGCTAAATCCATGTCTGAGTCATACTTGTCCTTATTTTCAGCAGTTTACAATTTTTTAAAATATTGGACAGAATCAAAAAGTACTGTCCAACAAATGAGAGTAAGCATGATCTTAAGAACTAACATATAAAACATAACTGCAACAGGCTGTAGAAGTGGGGCAGTAATGATGTTCAGCCAAATTCTGAACCTCCTCATGCTGATAAATAGGCCAAACAGCTGTGGAAAACACAGCATTTTTAGTTGTGGTACTAAGGGGAAAAAGGGTTAAAATACTGGCAAGGGATTCTATATTCTGTGCATACTAGTCATGGTATCTTCTTAACGGGGTCTCCACAAACAAAAATTTACTTGGGGATGGAGGGGGTGGACATTTATTTTGTCTGTGATGTCTAATAGGGTCTGAGTCAAAGACCTGCATTCAGGATAAATGAATCAAGTTCACTTGATTTGATTTTTTTGCCCAACTGATGAAATCCTACCTGGTAGCAACTGAGGGCAAAGAACATGTTAAGGTTGAGGATATCACCTCTTAGTTGCATGGTATTTACCTAATACCTTACTTGCAGAGCTGCTGAGTATGTGGGGGACTCAGGTTCCTGGCCCCACTTGGGAAAGGGGCTGTCACCTGAAATGTGTAAAACTTTCCATGTGCCTGTCATATAGCCACCCCCCCTGGTCAAAAATAAAAGTTGGTCCCTGTGCTTGCTTGGTTATCATCTGCAAGGACTGGTGTGCTGTGTTTGTATGGTCAGGTTGAAGTTCCTTACTTTAGAATCTTCTTTTGTTAATGGACATGCACACTGTGTCTTTGAAACAAAATGAAGTGCATAAGAGGAGAGGAGGGCCTTGCCTATAAAACCAAGGATCTGCTGCAGAAGCTATAGCGGCAACCATCTTTAGTATAGCCAGATTTCTTGGACTGGGTTAAGAACCAGTTTGGACACTGAAATAATTACAGACGTAACTGCTTGTGTTTTACAATTTTTTGTTAGCATAGGGTTGTGTGTGTATATGCATCATAACTTTTGATATATAGATGAAACCTGAGGGAAACATCTTTGTTCAACTGTCCAGTAATAAAAAGAAAATAATTTATCAATTCACACCCTCTTAAACTTTTGTTTTTTTATGTCGTTTGCCAGGGGCTTTTTATTTATTTATTAATTTATTTATAAATTGTTTCAAATTTTAAGTTGGCAAAACTGGTGTGGTTTGAGGTTAGTACCTTTCCACCTTTTAAGGAAGAGGGAGGGAGTTGGTTGACAAAATGCTGTAGTAATACATATGGTGTACTTGTAATAATGTATTCTCAGTAAAGTAATTACAGGGGGTATATTTATGACTTTTATAGCCCTATCATGCAAACATTTGGTATTGATAATGGGGTTTGTTATAATATAAACAGCATGAGACTTCTTGATAGTAAGTCATTTCAGGATGGGATCTGTTAAAGGTATGGATTTGTAAGAATATAGTTTAATATAGCTGTAATTCCCAGAAAATTGTACAATAGATGATTTTAAAAAATACAGTTTCTCATGCTCTTCCAACTGTTCCCTTGTGATTGGGATTGATGTGTTATGGGAGACTTAATTGTTTTGAAGCCAGTTTTAGTTTCTTCTGCAATTAAATGGTAGCATAATCATATTAATTGTTTTTATTACACATTGTCTGCCATATTTATGCTGATGAGTTGAGTGGTGTGCTGTGTCTTTGTACGTATGTATTCCCTTTCTATAATAGTAAAGCAGAACCATACAGTTGTATATGAGTCTAATTAATTTGCAGATTAAAATGCCATAAGAAAAACAAATTTACTCTTAATTAAAATGATTTCTAGCAGCTTCTGATTTAATGTTTACCTTATTGAATTGAAAACTTTTCTTTTTAATGGATAATAAGTATTGTAGGTTATAATTCTGATTAATGCATAGAAATGTTACTTCACAATAACTTTTTCTTAGGTATTCTGTTGATTAACCTAAGATAAAAGTTGACTTTAAAGTACATTTTAAAAAAGGTAAGCAAAAGTGCTTCAAGCTTGTACGTTTCACTTTGCTGTGTCTGCTTCCCAAGCTACAATGAGAAGGGAAAATGATAATAGGCTCATTTTCATCCTGCCAGTAATGGTGGTAATAAAAGAACATTTTGACTTGTAAAAAAAACATGTAATTTCATTTTGTTCAGGCTCTGCATACTCTAAATTATCTTGGGTGACTAGCACTACCTTTCTAGTTCTTGAGATGTCTTCCTCTATACCCCATCTGTGACTACAGGTGGTCCCCGGTTAACGAATGAGTTACGTTCCTGAGACCGTCTGTAAGTCGATTTTGTATGCAAGTCGGAACACATACCTTTTTAATGACTGAGGAGGCGAGGGGAGAAACCAGGCTTCACCTTAGGACAGCATCAGCCGAAAGTGGGGGTGGGAGGGTGGGAAAGAAAAATGGCAGCCAAGCACAGAGAGCGAGCGTGGTCCCAGCACTGCCACGTGAGTGTAGCGCCCAGTGGGACCCTGTGCTGTTCGTAAGTACGGAACGTCCGTAACTCGGATGTTCGTTAACCGGGGACTGCCTGTATATATGTGGACAGGAATAGTTGAATTTCTTTTCCGTCTTCACATACGGTATTGGGGTTTTGTTTTAGTAGCTTGACAACAGTCAGCAGTTAGAAGGGTAAATCATCAGAGCCAACTAATCTCAGGTACTGAAGATATCTTCATATTTTGTATAATCTCTGGCTTCTTGAACTTTGTAAAAAATTTTCTTTGTTGTTGAGGATTTCTTTCAAGTGATCCATCAGAATGGCATGTTGAGTGGTAAATGTTATCTGTTTTATGTTTGTGACCTGCAAATAATATATTTAAAACCAACCAAACAGATTGTTTTAACTGCTTTAAGAATTAAAATGTCCTTGGCTTTTCTCTCTTTTCCCCTTCCACCCTTCTGATTCCAGTTTCTTTTCTAGCCTTTCTTGGTTTTCATGGATGATTTTTATAAGGCCTCAAAGTAAATGTCATCAGTTTTCACCTCTTAATTAAAGAGAAGAGTGGGTTGGTTCTTATGTTTCTTTCTCCTAATGATTAATAGCTGAAGTAAAAAGTAAAACATTAGCAGTTTTAAAATGTGTGACTAAAACCCCATACCTCTGTTCACTGGTCAGCTTTCACTGCTTTTGCTTTGCGCGCATCAATCTTTTCTTTTTTTTTTTTTTTTGTAAGGCTAGATAAGATCCGGGTTCCTGATGTGTGGAGGGGAAGTGGGAGTAAGTGGGAGTAGAGGCATAAAAGTCCTCTTTGAAAGGATAATCCAAACCAGCAAAACTTTCAGTTTTCCTTCACACAGTGCCCAAAAGTGCTGTATTACTTGTATGACAGTCTCCAACTGTTGCTTTGGGGTAGCTATTTTGTATTGGTAATCCAGCCTTCATTATACCGGGAACTAAACTTGTGATAATACAGAATTTAAGGGTATATACTCTATTCTGCCAACACTTAAATACCAGAGTAGTTTCTTAAGGACCTAGGGTCCTGTTTAAGTCAACATAGCTACTCTTAAGTTCCTTGCATGCAGAAATGTTTACAGGATCAGGAAGTAGGCACTTTCACTTTCAAACCATCTTTCAGCTTTTTTTAATATACCTGTTTTCAAAACACAGAATGGCAGCTTTATTTCTGGATAAAAGTAAAGCCCTTTCTGGTGCATAACCATTGGATTGCTTTAAGGTGAAACACAGTTCTTTCTGAAAGTGAACATGATCTTCTTTTGTTAAAATAAAGTAGTTTAGATTCGTGCAGTGTTACATAATTGAAAGATAATTCCTTGGGTTACATGTTAATTTAACTCTGGATAAAAAAATGGCATTGGATGGATTTTCTTTTCTATCATTTCTTAATTTGTGGTGGTGTATGCCAAAACAAGTTAGGTTCAATATTTTCAGTTGGTTCAGTATGGCACCTCCTCCTCTCCCTCTTTTGCCAAAGATTCTGCAACATCTTGCATGAGTGGCTTGAGGGTGCACTCCTTCTCTCACTACTATGCTCTCTTAAAATATTGCTTTGAAGTTCCAGTATGTGTTCATTTTTGCTAAGGTTTCATTGATACTCTTCTTAAAGCCCAGAAGCTCTCCATGAGATCATAGTTGGGCTGCTCAAAGCATATAGTGCTTCCACATAACCAGTCTCTCCCAGTGGTGGGTGGAAGGCCACAAATGTAAGTAAAGGATTTCTAAACCATACCAATATTAGGCAGTTGAATAGTTGTAAACACATTAATCTAAAAGCTTTTTTTTTTTTTTGGTGCTTTTTTTTTATATCACTTTTCTAGTGTCTTTATAGTATTTATAATTAAAGGTCTATTTCTTCTGGTATCTTATTTGCATTCCTGTCAGTTGTAGATTGGAATAAGGAATTGTGTTAAGTGGCCAGCTTTTTGAGAGAGGAGATTACCCTATCCTGCTCATTTCGAGTAGAGGGAGCAAGGCATAGCTGTTTTTTATAATCATTCAAGGAGGGGCAGCAGGGCTGCATGGTTTCTGCCAATTTAAAGGTATTTTAGAACCTTCAGCTTGAAGTTTACGGGCTACATGATGAGCCTGTGAATTTGGAAGAACAGCATTTGTAATTATTAATAGCATGTGCAGATCCTAGAAATAGTGATATAATCTGGTAGATAGCTGTGTACAATAATAGTATCCAGATGCTAACTATAAACATCTCATCACTGATTGCCAAAGCTTGGAAATGAAAACAGTTAAGTGCTAGATTTGTTTGTATTTCAGAGGTCCATGTGAAGTAACTTACGGCAAAATACTTCCCTAATAAATGAATGCCATCTCCTTGAATAAGTAATTTGCCCAATGAAGGCATTCTAAAAAATGGAAAGTTCAGCATAATTTTGCAATATTGGAAGGTAATATTTTTGATAAATCTGTAAAATGGACCAGTATGGATGATGCACTGAATAAAGGAATATGCATTCAAGTATGAAGCATATGGGCTTCAGTTTTTGAGATTAAGAAGCTTTTGGCAATTGAGAATTGAAGGAAATATTGCAGGAAGTGCTCAGATTTAGTTTATATACTAGACAGTTCCTAGAGGATACAATAATCAGTGAATGACATTGGCAAATGTTTTAGTTATTTCTAGGAGAATATTTTTATTTGCTTTGAGGCACCATCGTAGTGCTGGTTCTGATTACATAATGGGTGCTTAATTCATAGTTTTGACCAAATAGACATCTCTATGCAACTTTATGTGTAAAGCTGTAACAAAGTAATATCAAATTTTAACGTTTCGAAGCATTAGTTTGTCTGATTGCTATTGGGGAAACGGGTGAAAAGTAATAGGGGCACATTTTGACTTGCAATTAAAGCTTACTTGTAGAGCAAGAAATAGGGAAGACATGGTAAATATAATGTTCTATGCAATGGTGTCAAAACATCTGTACAAACATTGATATCAGCTTTGTTGCAGCCAAAACTGCAAGTCACCAGTTTACTGGGAGGAGAGGTTGGAAGTTATTATTTTGCAAAATAGTTTAAAAGCATTAACCCCCCCACCCCCTCACCCCACCAAAACAACACTTCATACTAATGTACTCATATATGTGCCTACCTTGGGCATAGACGGTCTCATGAATAACATGCATCAGTGGTGTGAAGTCATATGAAAATACTAATTTGTGCATTTATTTGTGCATTATGAAAACAAAACTCTGGGTTTGGAAAAGAGAATCTGAAATTTAGAAGGTACTGATGGAGGACACTGGAACTTGAAAATGTACTTGAAAGGTGAAGTAATCAAGTAATGGACTTTCATTATTAAAGACCTCTTGTGATGAGGGAGTAAAATCATAAAAAGACAATACTGTAGGTGTGATACAAGGCAAAAAGCAAATACATTTGGGCATTTAGTTGCTCTTTTACTATATTAAAATGTGTGTGTTTTCCCATTGCTTTTTTTTTTCCTTTAATACACTAGAAATAGCTTGTTTGATTGGTTGCCTCACTCCAGAATCCATTTTGGGGGAAAAAGACCCATAATTTCTCAGCTATCAGGTGAGGAGAGGTAATGAAGAAATATAACTGAGATGCTGATTTTTCTTTTATGCATTTCTAATGCACTTAGCGCTATTACATGTAGGTGATGTTTGTCTTTCTAGCCACATAAATTGTAAAGTGCTGGCTATTGAAGCCAGTGTATAGATGTTTAATAATAGTTTTTAGCTGCTTGTGGCTGTTTGAGAGAGAGAATTTTTAATTCTTGGGAAAATAGGGACATCTGAAAGATGTTTCTATAGACTATTCTTACTTCCTCCAATATGGTTGGTCACTTCCTGTAAGAAATGGTCTCAGACACACATTTCATAGATTTTGGCATGAAGAAAGTAACCTGAAATTATAGTAAGAACAGAAAAATTGCCTATGACGGAAACTGTCTCATGGGATCTTGTTATCAAAAAGAGACAATTTATGGCTGTTAAAGGCGTGTAGATTAACCAGAGCATTGCAAAAGATTAGTAGTCTGGCAAATAGATAATTGTAAGGATCATATGTAAAATAGAAATGCCTTGTAATTGTATAGACTTACATGAAGGGCAAATTTATATGAAGTGAAGCACTTTTTTTCAGAAATTTATGTGTGGAAGACTCGAGCAATCCCATTCTTCCCAAGTGAGAGGAAACTTCTCTGGGGAATGCTTTACCTTCTGTAGAATATGCTTTCCTTTTTTTATTAAGAAGGCTGCTGACTCATGATTGGGAGACTTTACAAAAGTACAGCAATGTTTTACTAACGGTATGTAGCTTATGGACTTTAGTTTAGCCTATACTACAAAATTTAGTTGGTATAGCTACATTGTGAGTGGGGGAAAAAAATTGTACCTCTTGGTTCGTGTTGGTATATTGACAAAACCTGTGCCCAGCATACAGCTGTGCTAACAGAAGAGGGTTTGTACTGACTTAGCTAATGTTATTGGGAAGGTGGCCGAACTGGAGGCAGAAAAAACCTTTCTGGCCATCATATGCTTGTTTCCTCCGCTAGGGGCTGGGCTGGTATAACTATGGCAGCAGCTCTGTAACTGTAGACAAGCCCTTGGGAAGACAGGCATCTGTGGTACCTTTGCTTAGATTTCTGTAATGTACTGAAGAGTGAAAACAATAGTCTTGTCAGCTTTTCCTTTTAGACTCTGGAAGAACTTGGTGTAGGGTTCTTTTACTTTTCTTTTAATTGCAGAATTTCCAAGTTGAAGGTAGGGTGAGGAAGAAAAGCAGACTTTCCATTGCAAAATGGAAATATTGGATGTGGTATAAATTAGGGGTTAAACTGGTGATTTTCAGCAAGAGTGCTATGTCACCCTTGGGCATCACAAGATCCTTTTCAGGGCACTATGGAGGGCTATGCAGTTTCAGCACTGTTTGGTGTCCAAACACCTACATGATTCCTTGGGTGAATTTGATATCTTATTAGACCAACCCAAATGGTTGGAGAATAGTTTTTGAGCAAGCTTTCGGGTTTAAAAACCCTTCGTCAGGCTAAGGAGGTTTCAGCAGTTGGTGTGCGCTCTTCCTGGATGGAATGAAAAGTAAACAAGCCAGAGGCTGGGCTGGGGAGGCAGTTGCCAGGCAGATTGTAATGTATCAAAAATCCAATGTCTATGTTTAGTCCATGATCTCTAGTATCCAGCAGGTTGATGAAATGGAGCTTATAGGCTTGTCTCTGGGAAGTGTTGTGTAAGTTTCCCTTGAGGATCTGTACTGAGAGATTGGGGAGAGAGTGGCCCTCCTGTGAGAAATGTGCCCCCCACCGGAAATTGGGTGTTTCTGTCTTTGATAAATTTCCGGTGTGCATTCATTCTGGTTCACAGTTGTTGTTTGGTTTCTCCTATATATCTTCCATCAGGGCATTTGGTGCATTGAATGAGGTGTATTACATTTCTGGAGGTGCAGCTGTAAGATCCTGGGATGCTGATGGCTCTGTTGTGGGGTGTAGTGATTGTGGGGGTGGTGGAGATGTGTTGGCAGGTTTTGCATTTC
>JAGPOW010003642.1:99846319-99863265 GCA_030014935.1 Caiman crocodilus | reverse complement strand
GCTGTAAGATCCTGGGATGCTGATGGCTCTGTTGTGGGGTGTAGTGATTGTGGGGGTGGTGGAGATGTGTTGGCAGGTTTTGCATTTCTTGTCCTGGCATGATCTGGATCCTTTTGGTGTGTTCTGCACCTCCAGAAATGTAATATACCTCATCCAATGTACCAAATGCTCTGATGGAAGATATGTAGGGGAAACCAAACAACAACTGAGCACCAGAATGAATGTACGTCGGAAATCCATCAAAGACAGAAACACTCAATTACCTGTGGGGGGCACATTTCACACAGAAAGTCCACTCTCTCTCTCCAATCTTCTCTGATCCTCAAGGGAAACTAATACAACACTTCCCAGAGATGAACTTATGAGCTCCATTTCATCAACCTGCTGGATACTAGAGAGCATGGACTAAACATAGACATTGGATTTTTGATACATTACAATCTGCCTGGCAACTGACTCCCCAGCCCAGCCTCTGGCTTGTTTACTTTTCATTCCAACCAGGAAGAGCGCACACCAACTGCTGAAACCTCCTTAGCTCGACCAAGGGTTTTTGAACCCGAAAGCTTGCTTAATAACTATTCTCCAGTCATTTGGGTTGGTGTAATAAAAGATATCAAATTCACCCAAGGAACCTTGTCTGCCTGTGTCCTTAGACCAACATGACTACAACCTAAACCCCTGCAAACACCTACATGTGAGTCACAGAATAAACTAGGAGATTTCAAATAGGAGCCAATAGTGTCAAAAACATTCTGACTTGTTATAGTTTTTCTGAGTTCTTGGCAACAGAAGAACTGCTCTAGTATCTTTCTGTACTCAAAAAATGAGCAAAAACTTAGAGCTATCATTTTTTGAGGGCTGCCTTGGTTCTAACAAGGTTGAGTACCATTGGATTAAACTTGTGGTATACTGAAGGGCTTATTGGCTTTTCAGGAATCTAGCTGCACTGATGAACAGTAAACTTTTGGCATTTTCTCAGCATGCAGGGTGATCCTCTTCAGTTAAATATAACATGGAAATTCAAGTTTTTTTTCCTTAAAAACCAAGGCATTTAGGAAACTTTCATCCTCTGTGCAAACTTCCTTCTGACCAGTCACTCCCCTTATATTGTGAGAAGCTCCTTTCTTTCTTTTTTTTTTTTTTTTTATAGTCTGCTACAGGTTAGACATCTCTCTCTGCCCACTCTGTACCTGTGTCTGTGGGCACACATTGCTTGAGGCATTTCTATGTTTCCCTTCTCTCTTTGAAGAGTCTCCCTCCATCTCTTGGAAATGAGGAGAATGGGAAAACAACCATGTTCTTAAACCTGTAAAGCTGCTTGTGGTGGTGAAATTCAAGGGGTGTCTCTTGTGAGGCTGGGCTGTGACCCTAGGTAAGGAAAGCTTGAAAGGAGCTTCCTCTGAGCTTGGGTGTTATGTCACTAGGAAACCCCAACAGTGGTTATATAGACCAACTGCCGAAGATCATTTTAATTGGAAGAAGTGTAACATGGGAAAAATGTGCCCAGGATAGTCTTCTCTCACCCTTCCTTCCTTTTTCTCTTACCTTTTGGTTTGTAGCAGGAACAGCAGCAAGCAGCAGCTGGGCAGTGTCTTGAAGTACAAAGTGTTCTGGGAATCAGTTTCTGTTGGAGTTCATTGCTAGTGGGGGGGGGGTGAAATCCCCCCACCCTCCCATTTTTGCCACAGAAAGCCTTATTGAGAGGGCAAAAAAAATGCTGATTTTGGTGCCAGAAAATGAAGTTATTTCTCCCCCACAACACCAGCAAATTCCACTGCTGCTTTATAAAACTGTGATTCCCAGAACACTTCACGCTGAATGACACGCATTGTCTGTGCCAGCTGCTTTCTGCTGGTGGAGGATGGGATGGCATGGTGAGGTGACCTTCCCTTGTCCTTCTGGTGCCCCTCCCTTTTAGGTGGTACCTGCAATATATACGCTGCTTGCCCACTTCATGCTATGCTACTGCTAATTGGAAGAAAGAAGTTCATGCCCACTTTGGCTCTGGGTCCTTCCCATCACATTTTGACTAAAGTAGATAGGCCACCATCGGCTTTGCACACTTGAGGAATGTGCATCCATAATAAAAGAATAAGGACTTGATCAGTGAGAATAGTGAACACCATAATAGGGTTTTGATTAAGGTGGGTAGGCAGATTAGATGCTGGAGGAAGGGAGGAAAGCACAGTAGAGTACATACATTTCATTACTGGAGATCAGATGTAGTTCAGGTCAATATTTTGTGGTGTTCTCCTTATATACTTGTTTGATGGATGGAGAACTGAAGCACAAAGGAAAGAACTTTCCCAAGTTCACCAGGAAAGTTGGTGATAGACTTGTGTTCAGTTGTGTGCTCTAAGCCACAAGCTAGTGCCCCAATTATGGGGGCGTCCTTTAACATAAAAATAAAGGAGGCTATACAAAACTAAGACCAATTGAGAGAGCTAATCTTTGTATAAGGTAAACATTATCAAAGACTGAAATTTAGTGTCAGCAGTTCTTATACCTCGGTGTATCATAATAACCTAAAACATATAGATAAGGAAGGGGACCATGCAAGCACTTCTTTAATGTATCAAACCATTAGAAAAAGCAAAAAAGATTTAGTGAAGTAAACAAAGAACATTACATACTGCTTGAAAGAAGTGTATAAATCACAGGAAATTGGAATTAAAACACAAATTAACCAGAAGAGGGGAAGCTGAGCCATGGCACTTGTAGAGATGTCCACCCCTATGGAGATTAATATCACACTATATATAAAGACTCTCATCTAGAAATGAGATTAAAACAGGAATTGACCCGGAGAGGGAGATGAGCCATTGCACCTTCACAGACTTGTCCACCCCCATGGAGATTAATATTGTATAGAATATAAGGAAAATCTGATTTCGAAAGGAGGTAAACAAGCATTAACTAGAAAAAGGGGGTGATCTAATATCACTTGCATAGTAAATAGGCCTGACTTTCTTCTGAAGATTGAAGCTATATCTTGTAAAATATTTCCTCCTGAGACAACCAGGATATTTAGCTTTAGTATATTTACTAACAAAACTAAAATTGACAATTTTATTAATGGTGTGAGGCAAATCCTGGCGTCCTCTTTCTTTTTGGTATTTAATCCTCCTCTTCGCTACAGTAAGTAATGAGTGTAACACTTTCAAATCCAATTAAGCTTCAAGTTTCTTTCTTAATTAATGAACGATCAATTCCATTATCAATATGTCAAACAGCTCTTTCTACTTTCATTTTATGTGCAATTGATTAAAATAGTTTCATTTCCGAAGTACTGGAAAAGTGGAGCATAGCTTTCTAAATTTGTCTGTCCACCTGTTTGGAAACATTTCTAGATGCTGAAGTAGTAAACATAATGAGTTTCTAAAAATTAAATATTGGATCATCATCTTTACAGGAAAAGTCCAAGATTGTTCTGTAGTTTTCTACTGAACTAGCTAAAGCTTTATCTTATTCCGACATGTTGTTTTGTCATTTAGTTACTTAAAATTTATCTTTTACTTTTCAGAAATATGTTAATCTGTAAACAGTTTATACATACTCTGTGTTTTTAGTCTTTCTGTCACAAATCCAGCCAAAATACTTCTTTTCCCCTCAGCTTTGACATGCCCAATTTAAACTTAATCAATCCAAACCCATATGATTCCCCTCCCCCACCCCTGCAAGATCAGATGAATGACATGGGCCAGACTGTGTCCATTGATTTCCACCCCCTATGACAGATCCAGCACCTGGTGCCCACTCCAGCTAGTGCGGGACCCATGAGGAAGAGACCCTGGTATCCCAGGCACCTATCTGTCACCCTGGGAATAAGTGACAGTGTTGCCTCTATTTTCTGTGCTGCTGGGGCTCCAGTGTTGCTGCTGTTGCACAAGTTCTTGGCAGTCAAACCAGTGAGAGTTGCAGTGCTGGAGACCTAACAGTACTCTTTTCAGTGGCAGTAGCCAAGTGCCCACAATGCCAGACTTCTTCCCATAGTGCTTCTGGGTCCAAGCAGCACTGCAATATCCCAGCCACTTGGGTGCTGTCCCTGCAGGAATAAGCCAACATGTTGCTGGGGCTCCAGAGCCATAGGACTCGCCCTCACCCAGGCACTAGGCTATTACTGGGAGCCAGGTCCCCCTTTGAGGCTCTGGGCCAGGTGACTCAATTTTGTGGGCTGGATCTGACCTGTGGGCCATATGTTTGACACCCCTGGTTTAATTGGTGTAAGCTTTTCCTTAAAAAGTCCTCTAATATTTCTCCTTCACCATTTTTAGAGATGTTGTTTATATCCAACTCTTGTTCAGGTTCATAGCACTGTTGATTCACGTTTGTGTGACCAAATGCTAGCTGGGTGACAACTTTTAGACTACCAGGTATAGTCAGGGGTGGAGTATTACTGGTCATGTCACCAGTATTACTGGTCAAGAATATTACTTGGTTTGCATGGTCTGTGCATGCACTGCCAGAATACCACTGGTGATAGTCTACTACTACTACTGCTCCTAAGCACCTCATCAGATGTAATAAAGAGATTACAGGTTCTGGGTCTTAGTAACAAGACCTCTTTGGGATTTATTCTTCACAAACAAGAACGAAACACTTTCCATGCTCCATTTAGAATGGAGCTAGTTAGGTTTATCTGTTGAACATGGCACTGACATAAAGCAGGGCCCACAGCTCAGTGGAGAGTATTCAGGGCTTCTACACCCCTTTTTTCAAGGCCAGATACTGCTGAAGCCACAACTTTGGGGGCCAGATCTGGCCTGTGGGTAGTAGGTTGCTGACCCCTATTTTACAACACTAAAGAAGGGCTCGAAATGGGGATACTTTGTTAAATTAATCCAAATTAACTGAAGAGGTGAATTTCAAGTGGATTAGTTAAATCACATTAATCCTATATGTGACTAAGAATTCTTTTTAGTCTATAATTCAGTTTAGCTGAATTCACTTTGGAAGTCAATTAAGCTAAATTTAATTAAATGCACTTTAACCCTGAGTTCTAAAGTGGATTAAACTACACTGGAGTTAATTCATATTAATTTTCTTTGGAAGTCTTTGTCTAGACAATTTCCCAAGTAGCAAAAGGAGCCACAGTTCTTCTTAGCCTTAGATGTTAGTTCTGGGACATGGACAGGCAAGTAAATTTCTGTGGGGTTACTTTTTATTTACCAGGGGGTAGGGCAGGGGTGGACAGTTATTTGGACCCAAGGGCCACATGGGAAATTTTGATGAGGGCCAGGTCAGCATCCTCCTTCCCCCCCGACACCTGCCTCACAACAGGTCACTGGGTCTTCTTATGAGGAAGGGAGCAGTGTTCAGGATAGAAAATGTGGTTAGGCTGGGACCACTGGCCTGGACCCACTCTCACTCCCTACATGACCCTGCCCTCTGGGAGGTGCGTGGACTTTGTGTGGAGAAAGGTATGAGCAGGTGTGTGGAGGGGGGCTGCCTGGGCACTAGGTTCTAGAAGCCTATTGAGGGTAAGGGGAAAGTGGGAGAGTTGTGGGGCTCATGCAGAAGAGCTTTTCTGGGCAGTGAGGTCTGTGCTGCCCCTGTGGCATTCTGCATGGAGTCAAACCCTTTCTGCTTGCACTAGTGCAACCCACATTGCACCTCCTGCCAGTGTCCAAAGCCTGGCTGGGTGCTCCCCTTGCCTCCAGTCGTAGCTCAACTAAGTGGACAGCTTCAGCTGGGCCAGCATGAGGGGCTCGGGCTCCAGCTCCTAGGAAGACAGACCTGAAACTGAAGACCTGAGTGCTGGGACAGGAGCCACCCAGCTGAAGCTGCTCACCCACCTGCCCAGAATGGCATGGAGCAGCACAGTGTAGCAGGGACAGGAGCAGGAGCAGGTTCTGCCAGTGTGGCTGCAGCTGGGTGCTGCTCCGCTCCCCTGCCCCCGCTGGAAGTTGCTTACCCGGAGCAGTGTGGCATGGCATGGCCTGGCAGGACAAGATCAGGAGCAGGAGTCATCACTGGAGGCAGAAGGTGTAGAGCAGCATCTGGCTGCAGCCATGCCGAGAACAGCCCACTGGAAGCTGTGCACGCTGGTCAGGGCTAGGCTGTGGGCACTGGCAGGAGCTTTGCGCAAGCTGCCCCAGCGTGAGTGGGCGGGGCTTGGTCTCACATGGAGCACTGCAGGGGCAACCACGGCCCAGATCCAGTCACCTGGTGGACCAGATGTGGCCCACAGGTCATATTTTTGTCTACCCCTGGGGTAGAGTGTGGACGTGGGCAGCTAAGTTGACTTCCAGTAAAATCCTGCTTTTCCTTACTTTGCCTTGAAGTAACTTGTCTGCTCCCCTAGACTTGGTTACTGGTGTTTTCTCATTCCCTGGGAAAAAAAAAAAGCCTTTATATTACAAAGCTCAAACAATCTTTTTTTGGGTTCTATTTTATTACTTTTGAGGAAATGTTAACAATACCCAACTGAGAGATTATGCCAGGATGAGGCAGAATTTGCTTGTGGAATTTGGTTTGCTGATATGCAATCCTGTGGTGACTTCTCTAGACTTCACAGTAAGGATGTGCTTTCTGGGTATGGGGTAAGAATGGTCCTGAAAGTCTTATTTATACAGAACACTTGGAAAAGTTAAAACTAATTAACTGAAAGTGTGAAGTCACTAGATAGGTGCTTTCATTCAAAAGTACAATGGCCCTTGTTGCTTTTTGCTTAAGTCTTCAAAGGGGATTAAGCTAAAACTAGTTAAGTCTACCGAATGCTCCCGTGTTGACAACATCTGAGACAGCTGAAATAGACAGTGTTTTTAAGAAGCTGTTTTTTCCTTGTGGATCATATGGAGACATAAGAACTTGGAGAGTTGGATTTTTTGTGTGGTATTTTAAGTGGTGAATATGAATATTTAGAAAATGAACTCTGTATTTATGTTGTAAAAATTTAAGCTCAGAATTGAAACTTGTTATTTTTAGGGTGTTCTTTATTATTAAGTATTCAGAATCAGTTGTTAAATGCAACAAATTTAGGTAATTTCTTGAGTATATTGGTTTGTTTTTGTTTTTTGAATGAGGCCATCTGTATTACAATATTTACTCAAATAGAAGATGACTTTGATTACAAGCAAACTCCCACAATTAGAGTCTATACATGGAAAATTTATAAATTTGTTATAATTTTCCAGGTATAGAATCTAACAATTGGAAGTTTGCCTTGAATTTTCTCCCTCCCATTGCTACAACATGGGAAAAAGACTGGGGGACCAGGTAGCTCTTTTGCTCTATGCTTCCCTTCAGCTTTATCCCCTGACAGCTCCTTTCTCCTCCCCTTACTGTCAAACCCTGCTCTCCCTGACCACATGTGAGTGAGAAACAAATTTGAAAACAATGACCTTGAAATTAAATATGGCTGTAGCCATTTGTATATAGCACCCAGAGACTTTGTTCATCCAGAATTGATGAATGTTACCTTTTTTTTTTTTTTTGAAACTGCTACATGTTTTAGCACAGGTATTTCATAAGTACACTTTTGAACAGCACTTTTGCATTTACTTATAATTCTAGTATAAACTGTATTTGGGATTAAGCCAAAGCCAAAAACCTCATTACCACCATAGTTCACTGGGCTGGCACATATGATTAGTGTGGCCCTAACCTCCACTATGGTTCTGCAATTCAGCGCTGCTCAGTGTGTGTGTGTGTGTGTGTGTGTGTGTGTGTGTGTGCACTCCACATAGGCCCCCGCAAAGGCTTTGTGTGCTAATAAGCCCCCACTCATGAGTGGAACTGGGTGTCCTTGTAACAAGTCCTGGGATCCTTCAAAACTGTATATGCAGATGAAGCCTAGAGCAGCCTGGTTCTGTGGGGCTAGACTAATCATATGGACCAGACTAAGAGAGGAGGTAAGAGATCAATGTTGTCATTGCCTGTGACTTGGAAAAGAGTCGGTGGTTTGGGGGATTGCACTTAAGGCGCACTAGCATGTCTTATTCAGATGGGTTGCACCTACCTATCCTTGCAGTAGGTTTCCATCAATTTTGTGGCAGTGGGGAACTGCTTTTTTGCTTTTCCTCTAGCTGCTCCTTAGCCTTTTGGCTAGGAGCAAGCAAGTCTGTCTCTGTCTGCCTTATTAGTATGTTTGTCCAATGTGGGCATGTGTTTTGCAGTCATGCTCAGTGCTGGCTGAAGTTAATCAACTTCATAGTTGGTTTCCTTTGCTGAGCACATGCGCTTTTGGCAGCAGTTTAATGATAGACAACATATTTAGTGAGATTTCCTTGTACAGTATCTGATTTAAGATATAGGGCCTTTTTCCCATGCCATAGTGGGAGAGAGGAGGGTTCATCTTGTATATGAGTAAATACGGTAATATTCACATTCATGTTCTTGTTTTATTCCCTGACCATGGCATTTCTCATGATTCACTGCCTGGCTCCAGAAGATGAATTTTCAGTAAACAAAAATCCATGTTTTTAGTCTCCATGGTAGTGAATGATAAATATGAAGCTAATGGACTTAATGCAGCAATATTTACTTGAGTTAGCAGAAGGCATGGAATAACACCTCTAAGATAGTGAACTGTGACACCTAAATAAGATTATGTCATTGTGTTAGTAGACATATTCAGCAAATATACCTGTTCCATAATTTTAATATACCCCCTATGGTAGCAAAATCTTCAGCTGTTCCCTTCCTAACAACCAGAACATCCAGCTTCCCTCCAATAACATCAAACAGAAAGATGCAGCAAGTTGGCAACTTAAAGTGCAGGAATTTTTATATGCATCATTTTTAACATTCAGATGTCACTAGCTGCCATACTGATTGCAGTGTAAAATTTTATATTTATTAAATAAAAACATCTGTTTAAAAACGTATTTACTAGAAACAAATACAGACCTTCGAGTAGTGTCATGGATGCTAATAACTTTGCTTTTATGGAGCATAAAAGAGTAATTTGATAAGATTTCTAATAATAATACCCAAAGGCCCCAGTAAGAACTGTAGTTAGGTTGTTTCAGGTATTGTGTGTGTATATATACAAGACTAAATAAGCCATATCATAGCGGTTTAGTCCATAATAAAGTTTTTCTTGAATTTGTTTTTGTTGTTGTGTGTTTAAAAATAGTGATTGTATTATTAGTATATTATTTGCCAACCTTTTTTAGGCCTATATTTTATCACTTGAGATCTTCTGCAGAATTGTCAATTAAGCAACTAGAAGCAACAAGGCTTGTTCTTTATTTACATACTGCGTTTTTCAGTCTGATTTTCAGTCAGTTTGTAACATGCTTGGAACACAGAGCAATATTTATAACCTGTTGTCACAAAAGACTGGAGCAAATATGTTGATCCTACAATGTTTACATCTAATTTGTGCCATGAGGACCAGCAGGTTTTCAGTAGGTCTTGTATATCATTCCTGATGGGAGGGTTTTTTGCTGTCCAGAGTGTAGGAAATGATGGTTATGAAATAGGTTTTTATCTGTTAACTAGCCAGCAGACAGAAACTAAGAGAATGGATAGAGCTTCCTGGGGGCACTTGGCCATTGGAACATTCTTTGCACTGCATTTAAAAACATGTTAAGTTAGAGTGGATCAGTACTGTATTAGGTATGTTATACTGTTCTGTCAGCACTAAGTTTCTTCTTGGATACTAATAAACTTAGTGTTCCAATTTTCTTCTTTAAATGCTTAATATATTCTGTCTTGTAAAACACACTGCTTTGTTAAAAAAATTATCCTAACTGCTAGGAAAATGCTGTAATTTTAATAAGTGTTCCCTGTCTACTTGCATTCATTTACTCTTGGTTAGATAAAGGCGGTGCTTGTTAAGAAAATGTTTTGACCAGATCTACAGCAATTAGAGTAAATTCTGTGGCTTCTAGCTTAAATTTCTCTATGCATTCTCATGGAAATCTCTCTCATTCTTGCTTTGCTTAAAAAAAAAAAATGTTTTCAAGCATGGAATAAAGACTGTAACTCATTACTTAGGTCCAAGCTAATTTATTTCTTTTTGGTTTTGCCCTTGTGTGGGTGTTTCTGTGGTATCCAGAACAACACGTTTGAATTTTTAGTACACATGTATTCTGCCTGAATTAGTTCATTAGCACTGCCAGCAGGAGAAGTGGAAAAGAAAATCCAGAGGAGCAAATTATGTTCAGATGTATATCCAGTTACAATATGATTCTAATCTTTAAGTTCTTAGAACTGGATAAGGATGATTCTTGCAAATAGGAGCCTTGGGGCTTTCTTCATTGTCAAGTGATATGTTGAATTCACAATTTACTTTTTAGCCTTATGTGTTATATATATTATATGCTTGTAGCTGAACAAGGAGGGGGAAAATCAGAAGTGTGAAGATGTTTGTTTTCAGGCAAAGTTGTCTAGAGAGCCTCTTAATGTACAGAGTGTAGTGGTTTTCATGACTGCTCCATGGTTTAAAAGTAATGTTACAAATGTTGATGAAGGTAAACTAATGAAGATTTTTTTTTCTATCTCTGGATCAAGGCAGTATAGACAAATTCCCTTTTTAGCCTCTTTAAAAAGGAAGAAGCAGCTACTGTCTGAGTATGTCTCAGTTGTTGCAATTTAACTGTTGTTCAGAGTTACAAAAATGCAGCTCTGTGCCAGCAGCCGGTTGCCAGCTGTGGTAATGGGTAGTAGGGTGCACCGATAAAGGTTTTTTGGGCCAATGCCGATTGTTGACCAGCTATATTGCACAATACCGATCTGATTCCCAATATGAAACAGCTTGGAGAGCAGCCTCCATCTGGTAAGTCTGTTGGGGGTGGGGGTGGAAGGAAGAAGTGTTTGAGGGGGTAGATTGAGGCCCCTGTAGTGCGGGGAGGGAGTGAGGTAGGGGCAGGTGCTGCCCAGGTGGGATGGAGCTGCAGCTTGTTTTGGGGGGAAGGATGGCTGGATGCTGCTCTCAAAACTGTTGGGCTGCACTCCTGGTTGTCTGCATGCACTGGCTGCCCACATGCATGCAGTATTAACTGGTGACAGTATCAGCCAAAAAAAAGCCGATTGCCAGTAATGTTAATTTTCCTTTTACTGGTGCCAATACGACATGGACCAGTGTATTGGTGCGCCTCTAGCGATGTTCTCCCCAGCCTCACCAAGATAAGCTATTGCTGTTATGTCTGCATAAGCTTGTAGTGATACAAGTTAGGTAACCTAATGCAACCGTGAATGAAACAGAGGTTGAAGTTTATAGAGCAGAGATGATGAAGATAGGGCCCACTGTCTGAACCTGGCCTGTGGAGCCATGCCATGCAACCTGTGGAGTGCTGCATAGATCTGGAAGTTTGGGGGTCAGGAGTGGCAGTGTCAATGCCATTACTTAATACTGTCACCATTGCATATACAGCTGACAAATTTCTGGACCTATGGGGAGCACCACAGTCCTGTGTACTAGCCCTGCATGTCAGATCAGGCTTGTGGAACTGGATGATTTGGCACATCTGTAGAGGCTTTGTTACACTACAGTCCAGGCTGTTTTTTTACAAAAATAAGACGTCATTCATGAACTTAAGTAAAGCTCCAGTGCTGCCTTCATTATGCATTTATTTTGAGTTGGCTATCATTCTGTTTATTTAAAAAAAAATATTTTTTTCTAGTTGAAACAAGGTATTGGGGTATGTGTTTCTGTAGCAAAAAAATTTTTTTATGCTTCTGATGGGGTACCTCAGCCAGTTAATGTATTAAAATACATATCTTTCCCACATAAGCACAAACACCATTTTTCTATTGTGGGTGACCTAAAAAGGGTTGTGTAGGGAATATTTTTTAAGAAATATTTTGGCATGCAGAGACGGTACGAAGTAAATAGGAGACAGCCTGCTACTAACGTCATTATTTTCATGCTGAGAAATTTGAAAAGGGCAGGTTAATAAAACAGTTGAATGAAACAATTTTATTTTTACAGAAGATAATTTCATAGGAGGACTCTGACAGCATCAGTACAATATGAAGGTTAACAGTGTGATATCTATCCAGGAATTTAGGATTAGAACATTTTCTATAAAAATAGGATGCCATTTATGTTTTAAGTTGCTATCTTTTTACCTGATCAGGGCCTGAACTGAAGAAAGCACAGGTTAATATTTTTTATAGATTACTGAAAGTACTAGCAATTCTGGGCTAGGTCTTTCTAATTATATGTTCCTATTGTAATTATGTAGCTGATGTTTATTATTAGGTTGCAGTAAAGATGCAGAGATCAACATTTATTATCTGCAGACTTAATCTTTTTGTGGTTCAGAGACCCTGAATTCTTGGTTCTATTCGTATTGTGCAGAGCCAGTGTCAGCGATTTCTAATCACACTTTATTTTATATGGGCTTCTTGCACATGGTAATGCATAGATACAAGCCAGATTGCAATTACTGTACTTTTGACAGATTTATGTTTTTCTTGGAGAGAAGGAGGGTGTAGTTTTATATGATAAAAAATAATTGTATAGTACAAAAAATGACGGTTTCTAATTGTTTAATTTTTATCTTTGACATTCTGTTTCATGCTAAGGTTTGAAGCAGACAAACGATGCTAATTAAAGTCACTTTGACAGTCCTATTAACAGAAATACGTGGATAGGGAATGCTTTGTATTGTGTTTTGTATTACCAGCAGGAATATAATCTATTAGCATCCTGCCACATTTGTGTTTACTAGAGACATTAAGAAAAGTCATTCACCAATGGGTGCTATGGCCTTTAAAGTTTACTTTACAGAAGATTAGTCAGGAAATAACTCTTATATTCACCTTGGGATGAAAGTACATGCTTTTGATAAGCTATTCCTGGGTAATAATAAAATTATTTCTGCCTCTGTCTTCCCCATCCATGAAAAAAGTGTGTATGTATGAACACATCTACACCAGATTTAGCTAACAAAGAAATCTAGCTAATACTTCTTTTGGATATGTAAATGCTGAGATGGTGTAGTTAGTGGTTTGAAAATCTTTACTTTTTAAAAAAATAAATCATCATAGTATGGATGCATGTGGCTGGGTTTCCTATTGTGCATCTGTATGGGGAGCTTAAGAGTGTGTTGCTGATTCTTTCTGCTGGGCCAGGTGAGAGTCTTCTGTCTCCAACACAGTCTTAGGACAGATTGACTAGTGCTCCGAGGAAACAGACAGCTGTGGAGAGAGAAATCTAGCTGTTTTATGTCTGTAAGTACAGTCTGGCATTTGGGTTTAGCTGCTTTGGTTATGAATAAAGGTAGAGCACAGGATGAAGGGTGATTCCCTTGTTTGTGTGAAAGACAATTGGATTGGTGTGCATGGTGGTTTGATATAGAGCTCCCAGGTTTCTTTACTATTTAATCTCAATTCTTTATGTGCAATACTTTAGAAAAAGGGGTGCTCACCTCTGGCCCATGGGCCAGATCCAGCTTGCAGGGCTTCCCACAGGTCTGAAAGTTGGGAATGAGGAAGTGGTGGCAGCAATTGGTACACCCATGTGGCCAAACGTCCATACCTATGGGGAGCCCTGTGGGCCAGATAACATGCTAGATTTGGCCCAAAGAGGTGGCTTGGGGCCCAGTGCAGGCACATGGACCAACTAGACATGGTGCAGGGCCTGATCCTATAGTGTGGGTCTGAACGGTCAGAGTTGGCCTCAGAGAGGCTGTGCAGGGCCTGGTCTGGTCTGCACTACTTGTTTGGCCTGCCATATCAAAAGGTAGAACACCACTGCTTCAGAAGTTATACTAAAGTAAGGATTCTAAGAGATTATGCTCAGAGATTTAGTAAGTTTCCTGCATTCTGCTGAATGAATTCTTGTTAGTTATTAAGTGTTCCTGTGTTTGGAACTTGGAAAAAGGAGGTGTCCACAAGGACTAAAACATTACAGTCTGGGCATTCATGTTGCTTCTAACTGGTGTCAGAGAATAGGCATTTATGTTTTGTATTGCTGTTTCTGCGCTCATCAGCAAATGTTAAATAATTTAACTTGCCCTCTAAAAGGAAGAAAGTATTATCCTCATAATAGTGATGGAGAGTTGAATTGGAATGATTTCCTGACTTGCATAATTGTTTTGTATCCAGAGAAATAAACCCTGGATCTCCTGGAAGTTTGTTGATTTAAACACACACATACACACACACTTCTTTTTTAACAGTGTTTTCCTAGGCTTCACAACAAATGGCTTTCTCTCATTGGGTTACTGATTGTACTGATCTTGGTATAGTGCTTTTTTACCTCTTCTACCTGCTGCTCATTTTCTCCATTAACTTGTCAGACTGTTGGAAGAAGCTTTCTATTCAGCTTACTGGCTGTTGAGTTGATTCTTGCACCTCCTGCTTCACCCACCTGACTTCTGTTTTTCTACAAGCAGCAGACTAAAACATGCAAGAGGGTTAGGAGTATCTTTGCTTTTGTAGCTTATAATGTAGCAGACACACTGAAGAGACTTTTGTTAATCCATTCTGCTGTGGTTGGTGAGCAGTTGGGACGTAGATTGAGTTCAGACTCTGTTGTGAGGCAACAGTTTTTGTGGATTGTATTGGACCAATTAAATGCTTAGAATAGTTAGACAAACTTTGGGATACCACAGGTCTCTTGGGTACTATAATAGCCAAAAGCTTGTCTAAAGCTTGTCTCAACCATACGTGTGATCCAGTAAAAGATATTGCCCACCAAGTATTGCCTCTCACATATTTCCTGGACCATCACAGCTACATCATAACTTCACTACTATCTAAACTATGATGTTTTTTGAAGCAGATATATTACTTTCAAGTTGAAACTGCCTAAACCAGCCAAAACAGTTTGTGAAGACACTGCATGTGTATTATTAATCATTTCTATAGTCTTACAAAAGTAAGCAGTTCTTGTCTACCCAAAATAACATTATGTACTCCTTTCATCTGAAGTCTTGTCTGGGAGACGAGACATGGCATGGTTCAGAAGTTCAATTAAAAGGGTGAGATTGGGTAAGATATGAAGTAGGAATTGCACCTCTCTAATTGCATTAGAACATGCAATTTTATTTTCAGGTGTCTCTCCAATATTTTTTTAAGTAAAGCAGGCAGAAGAAACTCTACCTGTTCATTGTAATAAACTGTGTTGGTAGAAATTTTGGAATTAAAGTAGTAAAGCAGGACTTGAGATGGAACTTGAGCTAGTAACTTAGAGTCAAAAGTGCACGTACTAAAAGTCAGGGTGGTGTCCTAAGTGGTTTTTTTCTGTGTGAAAATGCCCTGTTTCACAGAGCAAAGTGTATTTTACAGGGCAATAACTTTCAAAAAGACTTCTTCAAGGCATCATTAAGAAAGTAGTAATATATTAAAGATCAATGTCCTGTTTCAAGTGTATTGTTTGATAGTTGCATTTTGCTTAGACTTTTTCCTAACATTCCAAAGAGTTCAAAAATACACTTCAGTACAAATCAAGGCTCTGGAATGCTTACTGTAAGAAAGAAGAGATTAGATTTGCTGAGGCAGGAATGTAGGGTTGGGTTGCCCAACTGTGGCATGCTTGCATGTGCACGTGTTTCCAGCAAATAAAAGATAATCAGTATTTACATGAAGGTACATTTTGATAGTTTAGAAAGAATGATCAAAATCTCTTATGAGTATATTGCAGGCATATGTAGCATATTACAGGTAGTGATGAGTGCATCAATCGAGCCATTGTCATTGTTTCAGTCATGATTGCAAGTAATCTATTTGAATTGAAAACTGCTTAGATTGATAACTTGTAAAAACCCCTGTTTCACTGTTAACGATTCTGCCATCTTAAATGGCCACCCCAAATGTAACATTAGCCTTCTGAAAGATTCTTGCATTGTTTTTATGCCAAAATCTTTAGCTACCTGTTTTCTCACATTGTGGACTGTAGCAGCTTGGGGCTTGGGTCGTCAGCATGTGATGAATCTTCTACAGGATGATCATGTAAAACTCTTCTTTCCATCACACGTAGTATAAATGCAGGAGTGCCACAGTGAAGGCATATCTTCAATTCCCTTATGGATGGGAGCTAAGCTGTCTACTGGCATATAACATAGCTTTTCTTAGCTGCAAAGTTTGGGCTAAGTGAGGAAAAGGGTCCAAAACCAGCCTCCAATACAGCACATGACTAATTTAAAAGGTCTACATCCTAGTTAAAATCAAATCACAATTTTCATCATAATATTTAAGAAAACACTTTTCAGTCGGTGCTAATTCCCAGCTGAATTTCAATGCTACAGTACAACATATCGCCAGACAGATTACATGTTCCTCTTCTCTCTCTCTTTCTCTTTTTTAAATACAGCAGGGAAGTAAACTTGTCAGAAAAACTTCCTGACTCAAAATTTGCTTTTATCTGCCTTGAAAGTTTATGTTCTATATGCAATAACTCTTGCAAAATCAAGTGTTTACTAAAAGTGGCTTCTCTCAGTATAAATAACAAGTCACTTCCTGCTTGCCTTTGGGAAAATTTGGCCATTAAGAAAAAAAGTGGAGAAAAGGCTTGAATAAAAAGAATGGAAGCAATTGTGTTTTTTCTTTCCAGCCTATGGGAGAATATGATTAATAGCTTTGCTGCTTCCACTGGTGTGGGCAGAGTTCTGGAGGTACTTCTGAGTTCTGTGTTTTATCCTGTTTTTGAAGTGTTTAATTCCAGTTCGGTTAGCAGATAGGTATTTGCCGTCAGGGAGTGCTTCTGTGGACAGTCTGCAGACCTTTTAAAATGAAGGAGCCTCTCCTACTGACTGGATCAGTGAAAAACCAGTAAGGTGGGAAAGGAAGGAGAAAAAATGTAGGTGTTGAGGAATGTTCATCCTTCCATCCCACTAGAAGTGCGGACACTGGGAGATGCTAATGTTCTGTCTCTTGCTGCTGCTACTAAATGTTTTCTTGGCTACATGTTCAAGTGTTCAGGCCAAATAGTTCTCCATAAGGTCTCACCCTTCTTTATTTCCTGTACTTTCATCCCTACTTCAGCAAGTTTGGTTGCCTGCTCATGTCTCTCTCTCTCTCTCTCTCTCTCTCTCTCTCTCTCTCTC
>JAGPOW010003642.1:99808248-99832562 GCA_030014935.1 Caiman crocodilus | reverse complement strand
CAGCCAACCTGGAAGAAAAGAAACGCTTACCCTTAGGCGATAGGTGAAGTCCATCCTCCGCCAGCATGCTCTGTGTAGAGAAATGTGGGCTGTGATCAAAGAATCCAAAGCCCATATCATAGCACCAACCCCGAAGGCGCTGGTTTACAGCCTCGATACACGCCTCGTCTCGCTTTCCCCGTTGACTCACCGGTAGAATGGAGGAAAACATCACCTGTGCTCCAATTGACTTGAGCTGCCATCCAAGAGTCTTTTTTATAAGAAAGAGATTCAGTTTCCTTCCAATTGTTAGGCTCTAATTATCCATTCCTTGCACCTATCTGTTTGATCCCCTCTTCCATACACTTAACATTTCCAAATCACCTGTAGCTTCTTAGTGTTGTAACAACCTTATGGTGTCCTGTCTAAATCCTTTTCCACAGAATGGTGGGCAGCTTTCTTGAAGACAAACTGACTAATGTTTTGTTAAAAACTATTGGAGTTGATGGCTGTCATTACTAGGATTCTTGCTTTCCTGTGTGACAGTGAAGGTGATTGTTAACTCTGCTTCAGCCTCATTGGAAGTAGTGTGAGTTTGTGGACACTTTATAAAAGGAAATAAGGCAAAGAGAGGGTTTTCTTTTTCAAATCTGTCTGCATCAATAATTGTATGATAAAATGGAACGACTTTGTCTGGGGCAGAGTGCTTTCTCACATGGTTCCTTTGTTACAGGTAATGTAACTGATCTGTTTCTAAATAACTTTAGAAAGGATTGTGTATATAATGCTTTCCTATTGTTGCAAAACATGCTTAGGGCCCGAGAGCTATTGTGTTGTGTAGTACTTTGGCAAGTCTTAAATTTAGCTGAATGTTTTCCAGTATCATTGAACATATCAAGAATTAGTAGTAGAGAAGTAGAGCTGGAAGGGACCTTGAGAGGTCATATAGTCCAGCCCCTCTGCCCGAGGCAGAATCATCCCTATTCAAACCAAATTGTTCAAGTTAGCCAAGACCATTTGTAAAATGAAAAACTGTACTTTCCTTGTTTCTGTAAGAACTGTAAGTGATCTGAAAGGAAGCTGTTGCTCCTGTTTCTTTCCTCCTTGTTCAATAAGCTTTTCATTAAGACTAAAAATTGTTATAGTATGCAGGCACATTCTGAACTTAAGCTATTGTGTAGAGAGACTTGTATAAAAAAATTATTGTGAAAAGTAATTTTTGTATTCTTTTTTGTTCTTCTATTCATCTGCCTAGACTTGGAGATGATAGAGTTATATATAATATCTTTTAACTTTAACCCCCAAATAGGTAAAAAAACAAACAAACCCCTTAAACCTTACTGTAGATCATTAACAAGCATACCTTTTCCCAAGAGATTTTCAAAAGTGTTTAAAAGCCTGCAACATTGTCTGCTATGGTGCTGACCTTTATTGAAGAGGACATATAATGATTTGAATTCTTTAAGTATTTAGTCACCTGAATCTTGGTTGCTTTTGATGTTTAGTTTAACTGGACAGGGAAGCTGTTTGACTTTTATTTGTAAAGTAACTGTAAGCAGATGCAACCTTTGGAAAAGTTTTTAGAATTGCACTTGCAGCAGGAAATGCTGTATGCTTCCACTTGTATATGATATATGCACAAGGAGAGCTCTAGTGTAATTCTGAGGTGAACTATATTGAACCCTGTGCTAAATTAGTCATATGTCCTAGCTTTCTCTTACTACTGCTTTTCATCTATATGTCTCAAACTGTTTTACAAAGGAAATGAGCATCATATATTCTTGTTTTACAAGAGAGAAAATGAAGACAGAGAGCTGAAATGACTTTTCCAAACCCACCCAGAACAGTGCTAGACCTAAGAATAGACCTTGGGTCTGAGTCTCTTCCAATGCTGAATTCAGTTGAGCATACTGCTTCCCTCTCTGACCTCTCCCATATGTTTTATGTTCACTTGTTCTGTTTTCAGAAACAAATACTTTTTGTGTTTCTTCAGAGATTACTTTTTTAAAAACCTTGTAAAAAAAATCTAGTCTTTTCTATTTATCAGGTAAGTGGAGAAATTATATTTTCTGCATTATGTTTAAAACAACAGAAGGGAATCCCGAATACTTTATAAAAAGCCTTGACCTTGAGGAGGTTGGGAGTAGAAAGTATGTTTGCTTAGGAAATAGTGACTCCCCTAGAAAAGTGACTTTCCTAAGATATGAAAACTGTCATTTGCCTGTTTTTACACTACACTAGTATTCAAATTACACACATATCTATACACGCAGGCTATTTTGTCATGGGCCAGATCAATAAGAGGACTCTCAGGATAGGGAAAAAATAATGCACAAACTTTTGTAAATGATAGGAAACTGGTTCAAATCTACAACACGAAGTTCATTGCACATAAACTGCCTCTAAAATGGTCAAAACTGGTTTAAGATAAGCCTGGATGGATGTAGTATTTGACTTAACTGATTGATCTAAATCAGTTTATTTTGTCCCAGATCCCCTCCAGTTTCAGGTTAATTCTCAGTCTCCCAGCTTCTCACGGTGCTTTGCAACCTCCCCTCATAGATTGGGTGAACAACCCTTGGTTCAAGCTATCTGCTCTAGCTGAGCAGGGAAGTGTGCTCTAGGGCCCCGTGGCTTCTGGCCTGGGCCACTGCAGGCCTGTAGCTGCATTTCTGGAATCATAAGTGAATGTCTGTTTGCTTGCTTATTGGTTCAAACTACAAAGTTTAGATTAACCTGTGAGGACTCAATCAATTCATCTTTGGTCTTTTTGACTTTCTGTACTTAGCCTCATTGACTTCAGTGGGCTTTGGGCTGCTGTCTTGTGTATTTGAATATGAAGCAGCATTGTTTTCAACTTATTTTTCTAATTCTGAAATTGATGTCTTAGGATATATTGCTGGGGGAACACCTAAATATTTGTATTCCTAATTATTAGTATTCCTGCTTGATTTGTTAGGCAGATCTGGTTAGATGCACAGACATGACTAATAGAATTGATCCAGAACTCTTCAAGTGAAATACAATAGTTTATAATGTCATCTACTCAGAGCTAGAACTATGAATAAAAGCTGAGGACTTTTTTTTCCTCCCTAATTAAAGGCTCTTGGCTTAGTAAAACTATTGGCTGTGATCTCACAGTTGGGACCTAAAAAGATATCTGGTAAAATAGGTAATTCATTGCTATTTACTAAAACTTGTGAATGTCATTTGTTTATTTTTCTGAGCTTTTTCTTAAGTTCTCATCTGAATGTCAGATGCTTTTTGCAAAGATGGTGGGCAGGTAATTTCTGTTCAATAAAGCTGCCATATATTTGCTATTCCAAGCATATTATTGTGCACTGTGAGGGAGGGGGATTTAAGACTGATGGAAAGCAAGTTTTTTTATTTCTCTTCATTAAATACACTGATATTTTTATTTCTGTTTAGTATTCTGATATTGAGACTTGAAAGCTAGCCTTCCAGAGTGTATCATGTGAGGTATGGTATGGTTTGACTTTTTTTGCCTAATATATACCTACTAATCTATTTCCACTGGTAGTTAAAATGTATTCTAACAATTTAAACCTGTAAGCAGTTACAAATGACCATCACATTTTTAAATAAGGTTGCCACAAAAATGTTCCTTACTCTTTTTTTGCATTTCCTAAATTAGTTTCCCTAGGTGGACAATGCTTAGTTCTGATACTACAATAAATATTAACGTCGACTATTTCCATACCTTTTTTTCCCTTTATTTTCCTTTATTGTAAGATTTCCTAAGCTTTTTCTGGAGAGGGTGGCATAAATTCTAATAAATAAATAAATTAATAAAATGGGAAGAGAAGATTCTTAGTTTTCTAACGGGAACTTTGGCTTTTGACCTGCAGGATTCTGAGGTTTAACTTCAAGGTATATTTATCTAGAAAAACATGTTTAAACTGTGTATTATGTATCTAAAATATAATTAAAATTTACCAATTTAATCTCCTCTAATCATATTGGTTAAACAGTTAACCAGTAATACAGAAGGTTGGACACAGCTGCTGCTGAAAGCCACTCTTGGGCTTCCGGGTTGTGAGGGTGGGGGTGGGAGGGAAGGAATAGGTGGTGGCAAACTCAGCCAGACACCAGAGCCCATTTGAAGCCCCATGCTGGGAAGGAGTGCCTGTGAACAAGCAGTTAATTGCTCAATTGATGAATTATTGGGCTATTTTCTTCCTTAAATTCATAGGCTACCCGTACCAGGTCCCCTCACCCTTCCCCTTCTCCTCTTTGCAACTTTGTCCCCTCTCCCTCTTGCTTTCTTGCTTGCCTTGCCATTGTTCCTGCTGGGGGGCTTCCCTTCCTCCCTTCCCTGCTGGTGTGTGTCCTGCCCCAGGCTAAGCAATAACTGATAAGTTAACCTCTTATCTTTGCATTTATTGGTTAAAGGATTAATTGTTTAACCTTTCACATCCCCAGTTATAATATGGTGTCTGTATTATAGCTATTTATAAGAGGAGATGAAAACATCCTTTCTTGCATGTGTTTATTTTGCCTGTATAGGATTCTTAAGTTAAAGATGGTTGGCTTTCCCTGACTAAACTGCTCATTTTAAGGAATTGATCAAGGAGCTGTTGGTAGGAATGTATTAGCTGCTTCTTGTGTTACTTTATTACAGTATGAATGTTTATTTGTATGGTCTGTTGGGTTTTTGTTTGGTTTGTTGTTTTTTTTGCCCTTGTTGACATTGATGGCTTTGGGCATCTGTCTGGTTCTTGAGATGAGTCTGATGAAACTGCATCAGTATGAAGATATTTGCCTTCCTGCCTTTGCCTGAGGCTGTCAGGCTCTTAAAAGATAAGTTTTCTGCTGTTGTGGATGTTAGCAAGACATTTACATTTTGATGGACAGGGCTATAGAAAGCTGTCTAGCATAAATTTGTGACTTAAGTTTCACTGCATGAGAACACATTACTGAGGCCATTTAATTTGTCACACTAAATTTTCTGTAAAGCTTTTTATCTGAATTTGTGGCTAACCTAGCGATTGTTTATATGAAATTTGACATTACATCTAGGGAATGGGTCATAGGATTCAGGGCATTTCACCCCAATGTCATAGGTTCACATCTGGCCCAGGGTTCAGTAGACCAAAAGTTAAGCCACCTAATAAAAATCATGTTACGAGAAATGAGACCATGTTAAATGTTGGCACCTTTAGTGATAATTGTCATGTCTCATTAGACAAACTAAGGAATGAGTGGACAAAGATGCAGAATTCCCCTTCTTTTTCCCAGAGGGTAGTCCTTTCATAACAGGCATACTGACAACACTATATAGGGAAGCTTACACTTGCATTTCCTGTGTTTTCAATGTAGTAATAATGAATAATTTTAAACTGAATTTACAACTAAATGGTACAGTCATAAAAGAATGGAAACTCTGGATAAGCATTAGTGGCCAAGTCTCTTGTTTAGCTTTGAATCTTTTATTACTTTACTAATTAATATTTCAGAGTGGATTCCCCATCCTGATCTGCTTTCTTTACACCAGAAGTATTATGTTAATTTCAATTGATGGTCTGGCTCTGGTCTTCAGGCCTTCTCACAGTCCTGATTTGGCCTGAAGGTTTTCTTACTGTGGCTGCCACAGCCACTGTGTCAGTGTGGCCCACACGTGGGGATTGAGGTTGCTACGCTGCTGCCCATTTGCGGGCTGAGTAGTGATCAAAAGCAATAAATTCTGCAGTAAGTAAGCAGGGAGTGGTGTCAATCCCTTGAGTGGTACATCTGCTAGAAGCCCTGTGGGCAACATTCAGAGTTAAGTCATCTAGCCAGAAAGAAGCCTCAAGAGCCATATGCCCCACCTCTTGTGGGCTCTGTTTGACACCCCTCCTTTATGTTAATACAGCAGCAAGGGAGTGAAAACAAACTCAGTTTTCTTCTTTTAAGAGCTCTTCCACCAAGGATTGGTCCTTGAGAGGTGTAGAGCTGGCTTCTTTGCTTCTTTTCTTGCTGCCTGGTGGACACAGGGGGCTTGTGGTTAGTGGGGAGAATGGTGGGCAGGCAGCTGACGTATGGTCCTTTCGTAACTAACTGTTAGCTGTAGAAGAACAGCTTGAACTTTGCACGTGTTCAGTAGTCAGCTGGTGATGGTTTCTTTACATACTTATTTTTTTTTACTTTCTCCAAGGCTGCTTAGGAAGCCTGGTCCAGTGGTATAGGCATAAAACTACTTATTCCTTTCTTTTGCTTTAAGTGGCAGGGAATGATTTAATGACTGCACTGAAGATACCAGCTTGTATAAGAACTCTGTTGAGTGATTGAGCCAAGTGTTTAGACTTGGATTGTTTAAGAAGATATGTAAAGTGGTTACTGTCCATGTCCATGTTTTCAACACATCAAGGATTTTTGTTAGTAATTTTTATTGTACAGAATGTGTAGTCGGAAGAGATGCTAGACAAGCTTGCACATGCTTTTCTAAGTTAAACAAAAAAGTTCACTTTTCTAAGTTAAACAAAACAGTAATTGTTTAACCTGGTATTTAGCTTAAGCTGGATCTACTTCTTTCCCAAACCCAAGGAGCACTTGAAAGCTTGTCTAGCATGTCTCTCAAGCTATACAGATGGTCCAGTAAAAGATTTCACCAGTACTTTCTTGCATCTCTCATTTCCTGGACCATCATGGCTACAACACTCTAACCCTACTAGAAAATATTTTCAGGGTGTTTATATTTTTTCAGATGCCTACAACTTAACCATTTTCTGCTGTTCAGCAGCTTGTTGTGCATCCTGATAGAAGTGATTTTTTTTTTTTCAGGGGGGATTTGAATGTGTGAGAGCTATGTTAGAACATGTTTTCTTTGCATCGGTGTCAGTGTGTATGAAGGTGCAAAGTGTATTGGGTGCTAATACTGAAATGACAGGAAGGACACTAGCATGTGGCATTGAGGGTTTTTTTTAAATCTTACTAGTTCCATCTATTTTTAATAATCAAAATATTCTATTCTGTTTTGTTTTTTTTAAATAATATTTGAAAGGTTGTTGATTAATTGAATGCAGTAGAATTCAGTATTCTCAACACTCCTGACAAGCTAAATCTACAACGCTGACAAAGCAAGGAAAAATTGCCACTTTTAAGTTCATATAAATTATCCTTGTATTTGGATTATATTTTACAAAGTAGAAGTGAATTTACATTATGGAGTAACATGTTTTTGTCATGGTTGTCAGATGATTTTTTTCACTATTCCGTTTAGCTGTCATTTTTGAGCTTTATATTGACAGTTTAAATTTTCGTAGCAGTTAAAGGCCATTTGTTTGTGGTTTGAGGTTTTTTTTTTTTCTGGCACCCTCAACACCTCTATATGCTCTCCTCCCACTTTTAGCCTTTCTCAGGCAAGGGGTGTTACTCAGATGACTCAAGTTACCAAATCGTTTTTGTTGTGAGAGATAAATTTGACTTGATTGCTTTACTAAAGGTCATATTTGTTTTCTGGTAGGTCTTTTTAATACTTGAGAATATGGCGTTGCTGCCTGTGGCAAAAGCTCAGACAATATTTTTTAGTGTAGAAACCTAACCCAGGAGAGCACCAACAAATTGGATTTAATCTTTTCAATTCATAACCTATGTAACCTGTGTTCTTTTCTCTCTCCTGTAAACACACAATCAATTCTCTGCTACCTATATTAAGAGAATATTTGCAGTATTCCGTCCGTCTTGGGTTTATACCTCTGTTAAAAGTCAGAAACATGAACCAAGCAAAAATTGGAATTTTTAGCATCGTAAGTGATTGCTTTTTGGGTAATATCTGTTTGAGTTCTACAAATGACCTTAAAGCTTTGTGAAATATGCCATAATGTTGAGTTGTTGTTTTTTTTTTTTAAAGCCACTGCTACTTCTTGTAATAGGGGTCTGCAATTATTTATGCTGGAGGGCCGCTTAACAAGTTTTGGTGAGCTGTCAAGGGTCTCAAGGGTAGCCTTGCCCCTTCACAGATGCCCTGCTCCCTGGCCACCATCTTGGGACCAAAAATCTCTTTCCTAACCCCTGACCTTTGCAGACCTTTGCCCTGACCCTCAGCTGCATAGCACACACTTCCCCAAACTCCTGCCCCATTCCCCCAGAAGTCCCTCCTCTTCCCCCAGAAATACTTCTTTTGTGAGGAGGTTGCCATCTTGAAACAGAAAAAACCAAATAAATTGTATACTTAAAACCCCCCCCAAACACCTAGTATAACTTCTTTTATTTATTTAAAAAAATATATTTTTGTCATGAGTTGTTTTGTTTGCATTGGGTATCTAGAGGTGACTGCATAGTAGCTCAAAATACAGTTGTATTCTTGTATATTGTGTATGGTGGGTTGGGGGGCGGGTGTGAAGGGGTATGGGTGCAGGGTGTATGGTTGGAGTGGGCGTGTGTGATATTGTATGGTGGGTGTGGTGGGAGGTGGGAGTGTGTGTTGGGGCTGTCGGAGGGTGTTGGATGTGTGTGTGGGGGTGTCCTCAGAGATGTTGGAGCTGCACATGGTAGCAGCAGGCCATCTCTGCCCAGCTCCATTGCATGCAGCTTCCTGCACTTCTACCTCAGTCCCTGGCTTTGGGTTGCAGCAGCAAGTGAGGCCAGCACCACCCAGCTCCATAGCATGCTGCTGCAGTGTGCAGGGCCAGCCCAGCTGAGTTGCATAGTGCACACTTCCCTGAACTCCTGCCTCTTTCCCTCAGCAGGAGTCCCTGGTCCTGGCCTGGTGGGGCCCTCACCTGCATTCCTAGGCTTGCAGGCAGGGAGGCTGGAACCAGCTTCAAGGGGCAGGCAAAAGCCTCTGCCAAGAAGAGGCTTCTTGTCTCTCTCCCTGCCTGGCTCAGGGCTGGGGGGCAGGTCAGCCCGGGCTGGGATGGGGGCGTTGCTTAGGAATTAGAGCTGCGCCTCCTGCGTGGAGGTGCTGGCTCATATAGGGGCCGTGAGGGCCAGGGCTTATGGAGGGGCCCCATGAGCCAGATGGAATTGCCTGCAGGCTGAATTTTTCCTGCCTGTCTTATAAAATGACTCCATTTCTGAGAAGGCCAAGAGCGTGGTAATGGAAAGACACTAAACTTAAATTTTGTTATGGTAGCAACTCTTTAAAGATCTACTCTCAATATACCTGTATCAACTAGGAGTTTTCTTTATACTTTTCTTTTTTGGGACAATAAGAAATACATATTTTTTCTATATCTAGTGTATATATATATTTTCTTTTATGAAACCTGAATATTTTAGAATTTTTCCCTGTAATGTAAATGTTTAATTTGTTCTTAGGTTTTATTTTAATTTGGTTCAAATACTAGTTGACACATTATTTTAAAATAAAAATATAAACTGAAGAGTTGTATTCATTACAGTAGGGCTTTTTGCCAAGGCGATTATGTAATGACAAAGAGGTGCTTTACATTCCATGCATGCTTACTTAATCTGACTGTACAGCTTTGGCACAGATTTTAAAGGAGTCATTTTCCAAGAGGTTTTAGTCTACTAGTGAGGTATCTGGAAAAATATTGCTCTAGCTACATGCATCACAGCTGTACCGAAAACATCACATTTTGCTTTCCTGACTGTTAACTTATATAATTGGTGCGTGCCAACCAGAAAAGAGATTGTTCAATCTTGGGACATAAATATCTTATTTCTTAGTAAAACTGGACTGGGTCCCCAGGTGCAGCCATGTGACTCCTATACTGCTCCTAGGGTATCCTTTCCTTCTTCCTGCCTACTGGGCCTTTTGCTGGAATAATTAGATTATGAAAAGGGAGGCTACTCAAGTGTCCTAGAGCAAACTGTCATCTGTCCTTCAGCCAGCAGGTCTGTTCAGAACCCTACTGGTTCCAGTTGTGCTTTCAAGTGCTAAGTGGGTCTTCCTGGCCTCTCTCTGTCTTCAGGGGACCTGTTGCCCTAAGGGCTATTCATAGCTTCCTTCTACCCCTGCAGCCATGCCCATGGCATGCCTTGGAGATGCTACTAGTTAATCACAACAGTGTTAGGCCTCCACACGCTCTTGTTGGGGCCATGGTCTTCCTGGTTGCTACCTGTGTCCTCCTAGATGGGTCCATTGCCCAAGCCCTCACTGTTCTGGACCTTGGCTCCTGGGACCCAGTGCCTGGGCCCCTCGGCCCTCGGTTTTGCCCCTCTCAGAGTCTAGGCTCTGGGTTATGCCTCTCTTGGGCTCTGAGATCCCTGGCCCCTGGTTCTTGCCCCTCTTGGGCTCTGGCCTGGGTCTTCCCGACTCCAGGCTGCCTCTGCTGCCTTTCTGGCTACAAGCTTTAACCCTTCTGGCTTTGCTTACTGGTGTTTTGAGCCTTGGTCCTGATAGAGCTCAAAGCCATGTGTGCTCATTATGCATGCCTGTGGCTTAAACTGCAGTGCACCCCTCAGACTGCCTCATCACTCCTTATAGCCCCTCTGGTCCACTGGTTTAAAACTTACAGAGTAAGCACAATTGTATTAGCTGAAACTTAAATTATCCCCATACTGGATCATGCTACTCCCAAAATGGAGTTCCTAGTGCAACTCTGGCTGGCATGAGCCAATCCCTCTCCAGCAGCCATATTGCTCAGGAGGTTTTTTCCTGCTGCCTGCAGGCCCAGACTGACTGTCTAGTCTCAGACCCTGGCTTTATGTGCCTTCTAAGTCCTGCCCCTTCCTGTCAGGTGGCTCTACATTCAGCCACGGGGACTTCCCAGTCTGCCTTGCTTCTGCTGCTCTTGCTGCCTTATTGGGGCTTTGCTCTGCTGGCGTATTGCTGGGCAGCCAGCTGTGCAATAGACACTCCTAACTTGTGGATCCCTGGGTGCCTGTTCCCTTGCAGCCAGCCCATCATAATCACTGTTTCCCCAACCTGGGGATTTCCCTGATGCTTCTTCTCCCTTAAAATAATGGGAGCCTCTGGCTCCCTATTACACTAAGGAAGAATGTCTTGTATTATAAAGGTGATCTAACTTTATCCCAGCTACATAGTTGATCCAATAAAAGTTATCAGCCATAAGAAATCCTTGCCTCTCATCTATTTCTGAACTCAGAGAAAACAGTAATAACATGTAGAAGTAAATTGATTGTAGGAAGATAACAGGAAGCTTGAATCTGAATGCAAGAAGTTTTTCTGGGCTTGACCAGAAGAAGAGGGAGAGAGCTACCTTTTGCATAAGATCTACAGTAATAGTTTTTTATGTCATATACAAAATACTCTCAATTTAAGTTGTGGTGTGCAGTAGAGGATTTATTTAAAAGAAAAAAATTCTGCTTCTCACCATGCCATAAGTCGTGTTCTACCTGTAAAATAAAAATCAGCTTGGCCTGTGCTTCAACTGGTTACAGTTTGTAGAACAAAAAAATCTGCCTTGGTTCATCTGTAACTGTTTTTGACAATAGCAGGTTTTGTGTAGGGGTTTTTTAAAATTTTTTTGCTGTTTGTTATAGTCAGTTATGTAAGAATATGTGATGAATTGTCTTTTTCAATAAAACATCCTGTATGTATGGCTTATGGATAAATGTGAGAAATACAGACTTAGATTTGTTTTTCCTTTTTTTAAAAATGTATACTTGTCTTTAACTCATTGAAATGTTGTAATTTGTTTTTAAATGTTTTGGTTTAAATCTAAGTTCTGCATTGTGAAGCAGTGCATAACTTAGAGATGAAGTTAATTTAACATAAATGAGCCTTTATTAGTTGAATTTTCCTTACATTGTTCAGAATTGATAGTTGGCAATACTTATCCTTTAGTGAGGAGTAATCTTACGAACATTTTCTACTGCTAATAACAAGGTGACATTTAAAATGGGGGGATGGTAGCAATGTTTCTTTAAGAGGAGAAAACATGTTTAAAAATATTCTTAGTATCTTTCCTCCAGTGGTACAAGTAAATGAATATCAGGTTAATCAAAGCTATGACTTAACTGGCTTTGCTAGGGGCAGTGAGTGGGAAGGAAGGGAGAGGAGTTGGTTTAATGGCAGCTAATATTCACTTCATCTTTCACTGAGATCCTTCTTTATGCAGAAAAATGTTACTCATTGGTACTTTCCCATTTGGTGAGACAGGCTGTTATTTGTCTTTATGTTGAATTCTGTTTTGCTTTTTGTCCTGCTGGTGGGAAATTCCACAGTGAAGAATTTGTTTCTACTCTCTAAAGCTAAGTGCATCTTCATCAGCGTGTGCTACCTTATTGGCCACCTGCCCCTAAAATTGAATCTGTGCCAGCCACATCTCTGAAGACACTCCATTGAGCTGTGTTCATGTTATAATTTGTTCTACACAGACTGGGTTTGTGTACAGCACTAATGAATAGTTGGATGCTGTTTGGGTAGCACCGGTCACAGATCTTGAGATGATTGATTTAGCCTCTGTTGAGAAATATTTAGATACTAAATGAATGCTAAGTGAATAAATATATAAATATTAAATGATAAATATGTAGATTTTGTTGTCTTTATAATTTATTTCTTATTGGAAATATATGGAGAAAAAATAGTAAAGCTAGAAGGGGAAGATAGAGATTAAGTTAACATAGTTTATTTTATGAATCTTAGTTTCTATTTAAGATCCTGAATATTAAGTAGGACATTTAAAACAAGGTTACAACATAGATATCTCAGGGAAAAATCCACTATAAAATATTAATAAAATCTCTCTTACTAGTATTAAAAAGGGTCTTTTAGAAAGGGCGTGAGCAGCACCATTAAACCTTAGCCTATTTCTGCACTTTTTATTTCATTTTTCCTCTGCATTCTCCTTGCTTAGTTCCTGCTTGTTCAGTTTCACAGTCATCTTTTCATTTATTAATTGTAATACTTGTACAATAATTGTAATTACTTTTATTAATAGTAATTTTAGAATATGTTAGCAACTATAAGAATTGCATTTTTGGATGTTAATGTGACATACACTTATGTACATGTGTGTACACACATGCTTACATATCCACATGTGCGTGCACAAAAGTTATGGATGCAGAGAAAAATTTCAAAATGTAAAGGGACTACCTTATACCCACTGTTGTTTTTATTTTAGAGAGTCTGAAACTAGCTCGGAGAACTGAACTGTCTCATTTTAGTGGGTACTAGCTCAGATAACGTGGATATATGAAATGTCAAAGTTGTTAAATATTTCACTGCTTCTCAAAAGATGTATAGAAGAAGATACTTATACATATCTTCATGAAATATGTCATCTTTCAAAGTTCTGGGAGATGACAAGGAGGAGCTTAAAAGATTTGTTAATTAAGGTGAATAGATTTTAGCATGGCTAAAAGGGTTGTGACTGATTCCATTCTCCTGAAGTGGATGGGAGAGTACCAGAAAAATGAGAATTTTTCATTTTCTCATGAAAGCTTCAGCTCCTACGTATATTTTAGGTACAGCCCTATTTGGCCACTGTGAAAAAACAGCCTCCTTAATATGACAAGCAGTGCTGACTTGCACAGATTTTTTTCATGCGTGTGTGTGTGTGTGTGTGTGTGTGTGTGTGTGTGTGTGTGTGTGTGAGCAAGAGAGAGAGACTGATGTTTTTTATTGCTGATCCTGACAACTGGGACTATTGTACTGAGGTGAGGTGAAAGAAAATTGTCAGATTGCTTAAGTCTCTGTGCAGCCTAGTCATGGAGCTACACTGGAGGAAGAAGGGAATACAAAAAATGTGAATCTGATTTTCCTGCTTTTTGCCTTGCCTATGTCTTTGAAAGTCTAAAGGAGTATGAGGGTAGCACAAGGCAGTGCCATGTGGGAATGTTAAAGAGTTAACGTGCCATGTCTTAGTGTTACTGTAGTGGGGCTAAACAGATGGTGCAATTACCCTACAGCAGTGAAAAACTATTTTTCTGTTAGGATAAAAGGAAGTAGCTGTGGGTGGTAGAACAAGAGTTTTTAAAATGATGGGACTTGAAATGTATTTATACAAATGTGTGAAGCTTATGGTTATGATAGTTCATTGCCAACTGTCAGGTCTATTTCCTTTTTTTGATGAAACTCAGGAGTAACCTTTAAGGGCAAAAAGCAATGCTCAGTTATTTTAAATGTTAAGCACAAGTGGAGGAGAAGTGAAGGCATGGAAAGAAAACACCCTTTCTTTTCTTAGTTAATGGTGATTCTGTTGTTCTGAAGTGACAGGAAGTAAGGGGAATTTATATTTGCTTTATTCTATGTATAAGTATTAGCAGGTTGCAGGAGAATCTGGAGGTACTGAGATGTCCTTAATCATTCTAATATGTTTCTGTTTTTCTGCTCTAATAAAAAACAAATAAAATCCATCCCATGTCCAGGCTGAGGTACACTGTTGCAGTCGCATCCCCTGCCCTCCTTTTGATTTCTGCTCCACCCACAATTTAAAACCAACTGCCTGGCAGTGGCAGCAACATTTCTTGTCAGGCAGCAGTAAGGGAGTCACTTCACTTCATGGTTCATTATAATCTACCTGATCCTTCCTGAACACTTCATTCCACTGTTGTTAATGACCCTCTTGCCTTTTTAATGGTCTTGATGAACTAAGCTATCCCTATCCTTTCTTCTGCAGTTCTTCTGTTTTTTAACTGCTCCTGGTAATCTCACTCCAATTTCACAGCTCTGCACACTGTTTGTAATTCTAGCTAAAAATATTAACTTGGGTGTGGAAATGTTAACTCAGTTGAACATAGACTCAGGTATGGAAATGACTTTCAGTGAAGCATTGGGTGCACTCTCAAGATACTCAAGAAGACTAGATTTTGTTTTAAGAACCTAAAAAAGAGAGAAAATTGATTCTGGTGAGTAAGGGGTCGGGGGGGCTGGAGGAGGGGACCATGGAAGGAACCCCTGCTGGGGCCATTCCCATCCCTCCAAGCCTCCCCCCATTCCTGTTCCCCCCCACTCCATACTTTAGAAAAACCCAGAAAACCAACCCTGGAACTTTAACTTTCTGGCAATTCAGGCTGCTCTCTGTCTGACTGGGGTCATGCCTGCACAGTGCGGGGCAGGCTGGCAGCCACAGCCTGAGCCCTCTTGCCCCTCTGCTGTCCTGTGCTGCCCAGGGGGCTCTGTCAGGAGGCCCTGGAGTCTCCCCTACCCCACCTCTGCTTCTAAGGTAAGCAGAGGTTTCTTTTCCCCCATTTTTTTCTGTTTTTTTTTTTTTTTTTAAGTGATGGTGCCTCGGGTTATGGGGGTAGCTATGGGGACCTGGGGGTGCAAGTTGAGGGGTGAGGATGGGTGAGGCAGCATTGGGTTCTGGGGGAGTGGGAGGCTGGGGCTGGGTGGGGCAGCCATTGGGGCTGCAGCAAGTGGTGGGGGATGTGGCCAGGTGGGGCAGCAATTGAGGGGCTGGGGTGGGGCACGTGGGCCTTGCAAGGGGGGTGGTAGCCCCTGTGGGTACCATTTGGCCCCCATTGGGGCCCGTACCCCTTGTGTAGGGGTTGAACCCTGTTGGGGGGCCAAACCCCTTGTGTGGTAAATGAAACATCTATTTAGAGTTCACTTTATTATTATGATAAGAGACTTGCTTTAACACTGTAAGATATATCAATAAAACATTGTCCAACCAATCATTGTCTCTTTCATGCTCTCTGTCTTTATAGTGGTCTTTTGTTTTGTTTGTGGAGGAACATGGATTTGGGGGTATTTTACAGAGTGACTTTGGGATTTTTGTATCAGGGATTTTTCAGTTTTTCAATAGGAAACACCAGAATTCCTCCTAGGATGGCCAGTGGCAGAACCCTGCTTGCTCAGAGCTGGCACCTTGCACACATCTGACTGTGGCTGACCTCCTGGACAGATGGGGCCAGGAGGGCATGCTTCGACAGTTCAAAGCAGGCCACCACACCTAGAACATCTTTCAGGTGATAGGTGCCCAGATGGATGGACAGTGGCACACATGGCAGTAGTGTTGCACAAAGGCCAACTCTACAACCGCAGTCCACTGGCAGCTGGCCCAGAGGGACAGATGCCTCTACTGGCTGTTCAGTCCCCACAGGTCTGCACAGGTACACAGGAGGTCACAGCCAGGCAGCATACCCCACTGCCAGACTGCTGCAGTGGGTGGAGGGTGCAGGGAATTCTCAAGGCTGTTTCAGCAGTCCAGCTAGCACAAGGGGTAGTGTCCTCAGGTACCAGCTGGCTGGGCCCCAGAAGCTCCTGAGAGCTAGTAGCCCTGAGCTACTTGCCAGGGTGGCTTTTTATACTGCTGGGGATAGCACAGGTGCTGGCAGGGCAGGGTTATTGTGCTCCAAGTGGCACAGTTTGCTCCACAACAAAGTGCATGTCTGAGCATGTGCCGAAGCAAAAAGCCCTAGCTCAAATTTGCACCACTTCTATTTGAGCTGCTGGAAGTGCACGTGCTTGTTTGTGTGGATGCGCCCTATGTGAGCATACATTTTTTTGAAATAAATAAAACCTTCTAAGTGAAGAAATGAAATGAAAGAGGGGGCTAGTCCTGGAGAGAACATTCATCTAAACATTGATCAAGATTCTTTTCTTCGTGTGAAGCATGTATTAAATAATTTTACCTTTCTCTTGTGTCTTAGCAGAGAGATTTTGATGTTCAACTCATCTGGCTATACAGCCTGGATGAATGGCACAGAGACCAGGTCTATAGGCTGGATCCAGCATGCAGAGTTGTGGCATTTAGCTTGTGGAAATGGGAGTGGCAACAGAGTTAATTATCATGGCTTCTGCAGCAATGACAATGACAGCTGCCACCACTCATTCTGCTGCCAAATCTACAAACCCATGGGGCCATCTTTTGGTCACCCTTGGGTTAAACAATTAACTTCTGCTTGACTGTAAATTAAATGTTTAATATCTTTCCCATGAAATATGATTTTATAATTATATTTTTTATGGTTTCATAGGACCTTCAAATTTGAATTTTAGTTGTGAAATTTTGGGAACAAAAAACTTCTGCCGTCCCTTATAAAAGCCAAAGAGTAAGGAAAATAAGTTGCAAAAAAATGTCTTTAGTCAGTTGTTCAATGAATGTCATGGTCCTGAGATGCTGAAGTTTTCTTTTACTTGTACTTTCCCTATTTTTACCTTGTAGTTGTATGTGCCTCATTTCTCAGGGTTAATCTCTGCCTTCTTTAAAGCCTTTTTGGTTTCATCAGCCTCAGAATGATTCCCCCACCCTCCAACCTTTTGCAAAGCCTCACAAAGCAATATTTTCTCTAATAGTCACATTCTAGTCTCAGTTTTACTTAATTTAATCCATTTTATGCTTTTTGTTTTTTCCTGATTTTTATTTTGCCCTGTCTTGGGATCAGGGCCAAAGAGAGCTCTGGATAACTTATAACCACATTTTGTTTACTAGAAGATATATTTGCTTGAATTTATGGTATATTTCTGTTTCCAGTTGGATAACTCTTTAAAAATTGTTTGTGGTACAGGTACTTGCAAATATTTGAAACACACTTTCTGTAAATATTCATCTTCTGTGCATGTGCCCATGAACTAGTTTCATGGAAAATTTGTGGAGGTGAACATGCAGTGTTTGAACACTCTCAGTGAATGCATCTTCTCAGAAGAAATTACTTTCTAGTATTTATCCAATCCTAGATTTGAGCTATCTGGTAAAATGGAGAAACAGCTGTGAATAAAAACCTTCCTGTTCAAACTGCAGGATAGTCTTATATATGTAGTATCAGCTCTAATTTCTTCAAGAGGAGCATTAGTGTTGAACAACAATGTAGTTCAAGCAATTATAGTAGCAAGACTTTTTTTCCTTGAAATGTTTTCTACTCTTCATGTTGTGTATAGTTTCACTGTTGCTTTTGAATATTTCACTCAGGGCTCATTTTAAAGAAGTGATTTGGGCAGCAAGGCTGCTCCAACTTGCTGTAATTACAGTGTGTTGGAGTAGGCTCGATTAATTGAGTCTGCTGGACTGTGGTAATTACCACACTCAGAGTCCAGTGTCTCCTATAAAAGTGTCTTTGCACTTAAAAATGATGGTGGGAGCACTTTGACAGAAGGTTGTTGAACAAGCTTTAGTTAAAGTGCCTCTGCTGTCATTTTTAGGTGTGGGGATGCTGATAAATGAGACACATTGGGTGCTTTAATTAGAGCAGCTCTAAGAGCCCCCTGCCCCCTCCCAGCTTGTGTATAAATGCCCCAGGTACCCAATTTTCAACTTGCACAAGAGCTGGGTGACTAGATACCTGTTGGGGATCTGAGCCTTAGATTTTTAGTCTTATTTATTTTCAACGAGGTTTTAAGTGCTTTTGAAAATGCTACTGAGGGCTTTATGTAGGAAATATGTAAGCTCGGGGATTTAGAAACCTGGAAAATACCACATCATAAATCCATATTTGTTTGCCTAAAATGCATTGGAAAATATTTAAGTTTAGCAGATTCCCTTTGCAAGGAAAGGAAAATAAGCTAAAGAAGTGACAAGCTTAGAGAGCCGGGTACGTTTTTGGTAGTTATAACATTGTACTGAGCATTCTGCTACTGTCAGGCATTGCCATGACAAGCCCCTGCTAGGTTTCCAGTGCTTCTGGTGTTTCAGGGTACCATAATGAACTTCAATTAGGATATGTTCTTGTATTAGTCTCCTCATTACTGATGTTCCATGCTCATTGCTGAAACTGCAATTCTGCAACCTCAGGACATAGATTCAGCACGGCTGTTTGTATGGAGATGTTGATAAATATTAAACAGGTAAAAATGTGTGTGAAACTGTAACTTATTACATTGTGTTTTCTACTGATACTTTTAAATGATGCTCTTTTGGATTTAAATATGTAGAAACTTGACGCACAGAGATTCTGCTTAAGGTAAATGTTTAAGTAAAATTCTGTAATTGAAAATACTTTTAGAAATTACATATTTTAGATATCTAGCTCCTGGGCAGTAACTGTTCAAATTCTCAAAGATGATCATAGAATATTATAATATTTACCACTATTTCTACATGAGCCCTTGTGATCTATTAGAAGGATGTTCATTCTTTCAGTGGCAGTCTTTTTGTCACATGAAGGTGTATGTCATGGAGAAGTGTCTGTGAATGTTAGAGAATTTCCCTTCTGCCCTGCATCAGTGGACTGCCCAGCTAAATCAAGGTTTCTGTAGAACTTCAGGATCTGTATAGCTAGCAGTTTAGGTCCAGAATGTTCAATTCTTGGCCAGCTAGCAACAGAGAAAAATGCTTTAAATGCATTTGCAGGGGAAATCAGGTTTACTAGGGTTGATTGATAATATACTAGCACAACCGTGCAAAGGATTTTCTCTTTGTAAAGGACTCTGAATAGCACCAAGACTGAATTCTGTATTTGTAACCCTACAGTTCTACTAGAATCCATTCGTTTGCTAGAAAGGATGTATGCGTGCATGCCTTCCTGAACTCATACAGATGTGTGTCTCCCCCTTTTCCCTATATTGGTGCACTGCCTTTGGGGGAAGGATGGAAGTTGCGAGTTTGGGAATATAGTAACCTTTTGAGGTGTTTGTGATAGTCTGTCTTCCTATTCCCCTCATTTCCTTCCTTTCTTTTAAAAAGAGAGAGGCCATCTGAATTAGTAGTCTCTAAATCTGAAGATATATGAAGAGACTTCTAGGTATAAAGTTGTGAAAGATTGAATTTTAATATAGAAATCCTATAAAAGTCTCAGTTGGTGAGATATGTGGTAGCTTGTCTCTTTAGAGATATGGCTGATGCCTTGTTATAGCCATGATCATAATCCTGTTTTGTGGATGATTGAAACAATTGTAGAACCTTTAGCACAATAAGCACATTGATATTATATTGCCAGTCACTCCTGAAGTATCTTATTTTAATCCTGGGACTCAGGTCTGTGAAGTGATACTGTGATGTGTCTTGGTATTGATTTAATCCTATATCAAACGTGGAGAAAATGCAGGTTAAAGGTGTTTTCTTTTGTTGAGTCTGTGTCCGTATGTCCTGTTCCCCTCCCTCCCCCGAATCTCTAGCCTTCAGGTTCAAGCTTCACATAAGTGAAGGTGGAGGGGTAGAGTCTCAAATTTGTCATGCTTCATTATATTAAAAAAAAATCCTGCAAGTCAAATCAGGACCTCAACCATACCCATGAAATCCCATACCTTTTATGCACATGTGCATAATAACTTGTCTAAAACCTGTCTGAGCGTGCATTTGCATTAATGTCCAGTATTTTCCAATATAATTATGATTCCTAAAGGTTTCTTCTCAGACAGTGCTGAAGAAGATGACAAAAGTGCTTGTAGTATGTTGGGGTCATGTGCTCTATGAGAGTTCAGATAGGTTAAATAGACCAGACCAGAACTAAAAATTGCTTTTTCATTGATTGAGTAAATGTACCTTTCAATCTTTTGAAAACAAAATTAAATATCTTAATTGACTAAGGCACAACTTTATCTTTTATGAAAGCTTTATTAAGGTGGAGGAAAGACTAGATAAAGTCTAATTTTGACAGACACCGATGAAATCCAGACAGGCTTTTCCAAGGTTGACTCTCCAGCCTAAACTTGTTTTGTTCTGTTTTCTGTCTCTCCACACTCCTTACGGTGGCAGACATACAGACCCAGCTGTCAGCTTTACATTAGCAAGTGTTAAGTTCATGAAGCTTGAAAAATCCAGATTGTTCAAAGTAGTTTAGTTGGGATTTAATTTAATAAACTGTATCACGAGACTAGAGATGCTGAAGAGGATGCAAGTCCCTATCTGTTTTTGTCTTCAGTTATATTAGTGAAAGATATTGTAATGAATGAACTGAATGGCTACAAGAACTGCAGCATGGAAACAAAATTCTAATGAACTGCATTACAAATTTGCCTTGAATTGTACTTCTAGCTATACAATTTACTTGGTTTTAATACCTAATAATTGAACTTAAAGGAGAATGCAGGTTTAGAATTCTTTGTATTTGCTGATCACTAGTAAAAACTTAAAGCTAATTAAAAAGCTCCCTGTTTCTATTTTGTAGCTTGGCTTTTTTAGCTAATGTCTTTTTTTCCCCCTAACTACTAAGTTTTCATTGTTTTAGTTTTGTATTAAACCAAATTGTGTGTTCTGCATGGGTTGGTGTTTTTCTTTTGTTTTTATAATCTGATAGCAAAGTGGCTTAAAAAAGGAGAGACTTGGAGGTAGTTAGTAATGGACTACCTTAGTTATAACAATTTAATTTTTTTTTAAACAATTAATATCTTATTAGAAAGAACTGAAAATTGTGGAATTGTCTTCCTTGAAAACCTCCAACAAGAGGCTGGATAGGCAATCCGGTATTTGAGCATGAGGCTGGCCAAGACAATGGTTCTCAATGTTTTCAGACTCAAGGCACCCCTCAGGAAATGCTGTGTAAGAAGTGTACTGGGGATTACCAAAGTCAGGAAAGAGTCCTGCTTTTTTAAAAGGAAAAGGGCCTACATACTTTAATGAGTCAACTGATGGTTTTAAACTGTCAACTCCTTGTTTCTCTGGTTATGTGTGCTTATTGGACATTTAAATACATTCTGTCTTTTGGAATTTTTCTTCCTTGGGTAGAATGCTCAGCACTTCAGAGGAACAAAATAAGGATAATTTCTGACCCTAACTGCTAACTGATTAAAAGATTGACACAGAGGAAAGTTGTAGCAGAAGACCCAGTAAAATGATTAAACTAGAGTTAAGAAAACAATTATTGTTTCACCCAGGGTATCAGTTATTTATACTTTATTTCCAGCCTTATTAGGATTTTTCTATTTGACCATAATATATTTATAGTAGCTTTTCTTCCTATCTAAATATATCTTGAAGTATTTTGAACTAATGGTTTAAATAATAGAAGTTAAATGCTTACAACCCTCTTCTCATAACTGATTCTAGGCAAGTAGATTTCCATGTGCCTCTGTATGCAGCTCCTCTGAAATTATTTGATGCAGTTGCAGGGGTCTGCATCAAATTATTTGATGCAGTTGCCTGCAAAATGGTAGAGCTTGTCTTATATAGGAGTTAAACTATAGTTGTATAGTTTAACTATACAGTCCTTTTGCTTTTCTAATCATATGAGTACATTTATACCATTATGTAGGAGCCTTATACCTGTATAGCTTATTTTCCTTTTTCTACTTTTCTTCTAATATAAATCGTAGAATTATAATGTTGCAAGGAATCATCTAGGTCTGTTTTCCAAACAGGGTGCCACACAATGTTAGGTGTGCAAACATAATTCAGAAGTTAAACCCAGAGATTTCAAGTTCACAGTGTCAAAAACATTCTGAGCGGTTGTGTTCTTTCTGAGTTCTTTGCAACTGAAGAATTATTCTGTTATTTTACTGTAATCAAAAATCTAGTAAAAGCTAATTGCCAACATTTCCTGAGGGGGTGCCTTGCGTCTGAAAATATTGAGAACCATTGTCTTGGCCAGCCTTATGCTCAAATACAGGATTGCTTATCCAGCTTCTTGTTGGAGGTTTTCAAGGAAGAAAATTCCACAATTTCCTTAGGCAGCTTTCTGAATTGCCCTTTTGTTCTGACAGTTGGAACATTTTCCTTCAGATATGTCTAAACTTGCTTTGCTGCAGTTTAAAGACGTTGCTTCATGTCCTTCTCTCTGTGGAAAGAAAGAAGGATGTTCATCCTCTTCATGACAGTCTCTCATATTTGAAAAGTATTCATCTCCTTCTCCCCCCTTCCCACAACCTTAATCTGCTTTTCTCCCAACTAAATGTATCTAGTTTCTTTAGCTTTTCCTCAAAAAGCTTGCTTTCCAACCTCTTTATCTTTTTCATTGATTACTTCTAGACCCAATCAAGTTCCTCTACATCCTTTCTAAAATGTGGTGCCTGCAGAAGTAGTACTCTAGCTGGAGCCTAATCAATATCAAAGAGAGATGCTGTTGTCTTCTGTCTTGTGTATGAAGTTGTTTTTGCAACCCAAATTCCATTTTTTGTTACAGCATGGGATTGCTGACACATTCTCAGGTGTGACCCATCATAACCTCTAGACCCTTCTGAACAGTGCAACTGCTAAGACCTCCTCTATTTGTTTTAATTCTTCTCTATTAATAGCCTCTTCCATCTGTCTTTTTAATTTCCTATTTTTTGTTTATTATGCAGTTCTCCAATTTATGAAGCTTCCTTGGAATTACAGTTTAGTTATCTAAAATGTTTGTAGTCCATCCTAGTTTTGTGTTTCTGCAAATTCGAACCATGGATCCACATCATTAATAGGGATCTTAAACAGCTTTTGAGTCAGAGCAGATTCCTGTAAAACCACTCAGCCATTCTTGATATTGCTCCATTATTAGGTATTCTGTGCTTGCAGTTATTAAACCAATAGTGTATTCAAATAATAGCAATTTTATTGATCCCTTGTTTTTGTGGAACTGCCAAAAACTTTACAAAAGACTTAGGTATACGATGAATTTTTCTTGTTTACCAAAACATATACCTTGTAAAAAAACAAACAACAAAACACCATTGTTTTCATAATCACATTGGTTTTAAGTCTATATTGCCTGCTCACATTGGTTCAAAATCTGTTGGCTTATGATCCATCATAACATTTCCAGACAGACTGTAAGTAGAGATCACTGAAATACAGGCTTTGGTGGATTTTAGGGGAAAGCCTGAAATGTAGCATTTCCCCCAAAGCCCTGGAGAACTGTGATTTGACTGGAGATGGCCTGAAACCATGGGAGAGAGGGAGGGTAGGGAAAAAAACTAAAAACAAAACAAAAAACTTACCTGGCTCAGCCAATCAGGTTGCTCAATTCCCTGTGTTGGTGAGTTTAAAAGCTGTGCCCTGAGTGGAGCAGATAAGTACTCCCTGCCCTAGGGGCTGCAGGTACAGGCATGCTGAGTGCCTGCTCCCACAGTTGCTCGTGAGGTGCAGGGTGCCCTTCCTGCCTGACACAGGTCTCCTGAGCCCCACTTTGTTTTGCTGCTGCACAGGAGCAGAGCAGAATTTCCCCCTCTCTTTCTCTATGCAGTGAGGCAGAGCTTGGGAGACCTATGCTAGACAGGGGGAAGCCCCTGTGGTGGGGGGCACCCCACACTCCATACCCAGCTATGGGGGCAGGTACCCAGCACATTCCTGAATGGGGGAAACAGCAGGAGTAGGAGTATGCTGCTTATTTAAGCAATGTCAAAAGGTATGAGCTAGGGGTGCACCAATAAAGATTTCAACCAATTTATAGGAATGCAGAGAGGTGGTGTGGAGAGCAGCTTTCTGCAGGTGCATGTATGAAGGGGAAGGGACATGGGGGTGGGGGAGATAACAGATAGAGGCCTCCACAGTGAGGGAGAGAGCAGGGCTAGACACACTGCCTTGCCAGGGCAGTGAGTAGGACCCAGCTGAGGCAGGGAACAGGCCAGAACTGTGATGCTCTACAGACTTGAGAACTTGACAAGATGGGACTTGCAATCTGAGATTGATGAGCTGCCCCAGAGCACCTCCCTGACATTTGTAAAATAG
>JAGPOW010003642.1:99788337-99808148 GCA_030014935.1 Caiman crocodilus | reverse complement strand
GCAATAAGAGCTTTTTTTTCTTTCAAACTTCCAACTGGTATTCGTATATTGGCTCACGCATACCGGGCAACGAATTCAGACTTGGGCTGGAGCATAACAGAACCACAGATAGTGTATGCAGGGGATCAGTGTCCCAGAACTTAAAAATGGCAGTGGGGTGCTTGAACTAAAGCTCACTAAATGAGCTTTAGTTCCAGCGCTGTCACCATTTTTAGGCTCAGGGATGCCTTTAACCAGGGCTGTGTGGTTAGGCTAGTGTGGATGTGGGCTACTCCCTGTGGGTTCAAGGCTCTCTGCCTTGTTGCTTTTCCCTGGGCAGCCCTACACTGGCAGCATTCCCCCTGCTCCTCGCTCTGACAGTGGGAGGCACAACTTGCTGCTCCCACTGCTGTCAGGTGGGCAGTGGACGTGTGGCTGGCACGGGGCTCTGAAGGAAAGGCAGCAGACCAGAAAGCCCCAGTCTCACAGTAGGCAGGCAGCCTGTATCCACCCTGCGCACAAATGTGGAGGGCACAGGCCCCACCCCATGCCTCCCACAGGGTATGCACACAGCCGTGAGGGACTGCCTTCTTTTCTCCCCTCCTCCCTCCGTACCCCCTGGACAAGCTGCCCGAAGCTCTGTCCTGCTCCCTGCTCTGGCCCCAGGTCCCATTCACTGCCCTCTGGGCAGTGCCCCCAGCCCCTGCCCCGCTTCCTCCCTCACCATGGGGGCCTTCATCTGCCTCTCCCATGCCCCTTCCCCTCCACAGACTTACCTGCGGGATGCTTCTCTCCATGTTGCCCAGCTGCATTCCTGGCCATGTGCATGTGTGTAGATGTGTGTGCATGGAGTGTTTCCCAGAGCTATACACTCTGGCTAAATAGTGACTCAGTTCCCCCAAATTTGGTGGGAGCAGAGTGTGCTATCTCCATCTATGGCCAAGTGTTCACTCCACAAAGACAGGTGTCACCAGGAAATGTGAGGAGCTTCTCCATACTTGCTTTCAGTTGTTAACATGGATTTTGCAGCAGTGAATTTTGCCTGAGAGACAGCATCGCATAAAAGTTAGCGCTCAGTTAAAGTTGTTGTTTAATACAGCTTATTTATTATGGTTTCATTAAGAATTCTGATTGGTGAGCTTTACTTAAAAATTGTTGTTTTAACAAGTGATGAGCTTTACTTCCTTAGAACAGTTGAAGAACAGCTTGTGTGCTGCTATTCAATGTTAATCAGCCCCATAGCAGGCTTCCTGAACCAGTAGAGGTGTGGGAGAGCCTGCCCTGAAAAACATCTGAAATTGGCTCTGGGAAACCTGCAGGGAGCTCACTTTTCCCCTGCTGGAGCCTCAAGTACAGTGATCCCTATTTATAACTTGTTTGAATAACTTTGTAATGAAGTCAGGTTGGGCAGTCTGATATATCCTGGGATCTCTTCGCCATCTCCCCCTTTTTAAAGATAAGTACTGTTGTTCCTTTGCCAGTTATCTGGGATCTCACCCGTCATCCAAGAGTTTGCAAATCTTGGCAGGGTTTCCAAGTTTTCCTTGCATAGTACCCTCAGAACCAGGCTTTGATGACAGATGGAAACCCAAGAGAGTGGAAGTGTCACCTACAAAACGTTATGCTTCTTTGAACCTGTTAGTTTTCAAGGTGCTACCGTGCTCTGCTCTTTACCTGTCTTCATAGCTAACACAGCTAACTGCTTCTCTCTTAACGTTCAAATTAATGACTTATGATCACGTAGGTGAGAGTTCTGTCTAAATTCATCTAAGACGTTCTTAAAATAGGATACTCAAGAAAGTTAATCGTAATTAACTAAAGATGTGAAGTTGATGTGCATAAGTTAAATAGACCTCACACAGAAGTATGCTGGCCTTAATTCAAGGATATGACTAAGACTACTGCTCTATTGAGAATATCCCCAGGGTGTGGTGTGTGTGTTTGGGAGGGGAAGGGGGGTTGTCTCTTAAATTAAGATATTAATGGACAGAAGAAGAGTCAGCAAAACTTTTCTGTGTGTCCCCAGATCCATAAGTCATCTGGCAAACAGAGCGAGTAACTTAACATGGGCATAGCTCACACCCACGCTTCTGATATTGTTTGACTGGAGAGACTCATGAAGCTGTGTTTAGTAAAACAGCAGCACCTGTATTTACATTGTGAAGGATATTTGCACTTTAGTGTTTGTTCTTTTTTCCAGATAATCCTTATCACGCTCTACTTGCAAAATCTCTAATAATTTTCTAATTCACAGCCCTTCCCTTTTACAGTATATGGCAAAATGTTTTTCTTAAATCCTTGTCTATATGCTGACCTCTGATATTAAAGAAATGACAGCAAGGGAAGAAGGGACAGACTGATCAGTGCCAGCTGGAAAGCAATCAAGTTCAACAAATTGTAGGAGAATGCTGTTAACATTGCTTACATATACATTCAAAGCTCTCCATGAAACAACAAAAGCTCATTTCTGTTTTGGAACTCTTAAGATTGTACAAACCAACACCAGTGAGTTCTGAGCCTTTTTAGTATTTCACTCAAAGTGAAACGGTTCAAACTACACAGTTGGAAGGAAAACATTAACACAGAAACATGAAATTATGTATTTTATTGTCATCAATGTGCACACATGCATGTGTATTATGTATTTGATTTTTATCTTTAGAAAAGTTTCTCTTAGGGCTTGTCCTAATATGATTTGAACTGCACTAGCAGTAATCATGCTGCAAGGCCATCTAAGAGGACTCTCTGAGAGAGTCCCTGGTATGATTTCAAAAGATTGTTATAATAGTAACTATGGAAGAACAGTTTTTCTACCTAAAATGAAAGCCAGCATTAACCACTCTTAAATCACTGCAAGCATGTACTTGCAGTGCAAGGGCGATGCACTGATACTATTATTGTTAATATTACTATTTATTTATTTATTTTTTACTAAAGTTAGGAACTGGCATGGCCCAATATGTACAATTTGTGCGTGTAGTCCAGCCCTCAGTCAATAATCTACTCGTCATGACATGCTAACAGTAGAGTAAATAACCCCATGCTTGTCTGCATGTGATACTGCCCCCCTGCTGTGAGAGTTCACTATTAGCACACTGTCACATGGCCCTGACCAAGCTAGATGGTTCACATTCAGAGATTCAGAGTTCACAGTTCTTCCTTTTCTGCTCTTTGCTTGTATTTGCAGGGTGTTGCAGGGCAACTTGTCTATTCATTCTTGGGAATATCAAAGGGAGTGGGCTGTGCTCATGAAATTTAATTTCCTGGCAGTAACTGAACTGGTGTGGTGGGACTGAGAGCTGTTGCTTCTTATGGAAGCAATGTTGTTTTTTCTGTTTTCACAGAAGCTGCTGCCAGGATACACTAGCAGGCATTTCAAAAGCTTTTCTTGGGTCAGAGAAGGTGGAGGCAGTGGCTTGCATTTAGAAATAGTACAGTTCCAATTGAAAGGGACAGTGTGTGCATGTAGTTTTACTTAATCATTCTTAATGGCAGATGCCCCCTACGTGAACCATTGGTATTTGATCAAGGGTCCAGACCACTGCTGATGGGACCATGCCATGAGAGAAACGTAGGAGGAATAGCCCTTTGCTCAGAACTTTGCTATGTTAAGATCTTGCCATTGCATTTGTTGTGGAACACCTCAATGTGGGAGGGTACCAATCATGGTAGGGAAATGTGGTGCTACTTCTGTCTTTAGAAACCGATATCACTGCTACACTTTGGTCAGATTATGTAACCACCATGAAGGTGCTACATAGAGCCAATACCACCAGTACTGAGGCAACACTCCTGCAGATTCATCTGTGGTGGGCAATCCACGTGGCCTGGATGGATGACAATCGCTATATGGGGAACTGACAATGGGGAAACGTGACGGAGGGGCCCCACACAAGCACTTCAAGGACACTCTGAAGTGGTCCTGTTCTGCCTGTGGTATTGACCATAAACTTTGGAATACACAGGCTGCAGATCGTGATGTCTGGCAGCTCTAAATCAAAAAGGCAACAGCCTTCTTTGAATGTCAGTGCAGAGCCAGCATCGAGGAGAAGAGGAGCAGAAGGAAAGATAACCCTCATCTAGTAGCAGTCAGCCATACACATGCAACTGTTGCAGCAAGATTTATCTCTCTGTATTAGTAACCAATGGACCTGCAACCTGCATGGGCAGCTACCTTCCTAATACCTTGTTCTGCAGAGAACCACCACAAAGTTTTGGGGATTGAAAAATCTGGATTTGGGTGCAGTGTATATTGCATTTTGTAAGGGAGTTAATGCTGTGCTTTTTCCCTTAAGCTTGTTAAAATGGGAAAATACTCCTGAAATAATTGCAAAGTAAATGATTGCGTCTTTAGAATTGTGCAGGTGTTGTTGGCATGTGCATACCCATTCTATCCCTTCCATTTTAAGTATGTTAACAGGAAAGAATATTTGGTTTATCCTTATACAGGTCCTTGTGGGCTATTCTGGTATGTGCATGGACACCTACCCCAGACACTGCAAGGGTCTGTGTGTGGGTGTTCTGAAAGTCTGATCCTTTTTTAAAAGGGCAAAGTAATATGCTAATTTCCTAACGGTGATGTTTTGACGATGGCATTTTGGGTGGCAGGATTTTAAGATACAGTTCATATCTTCTGAATAGTTGATGAAGCTGTTTTCAGTGGTGCACTAAAGGCTATTAGCTAGGGCTGTGCAAAGCTTCAGTCCCTGATTCAATTTGGTGGAGATTCAGCCCGATTTGATGGCTGAATCTCTGGATCTGAATCAAATCAGAGGGACCCTTTAATCTCTCTGAATCAAATCAGAACCCTCCAAATCAATTCGGAAGGATTCAGCAATTCAGACATAGACACAGCTTTATATGTTTTTTCTATATACCTCAAGGTAGCAGGTGGCTCGTGGATGCTGGGGTGCATGGAGTGCCCAACAGTAGCGCTGGGAGCTCCCCAGTGCCCTCAGCAGGAGACCCCCCAGAAGTGGATCAGAAGCACTTTTGGCCCACTTCCAGGTCCTCCATGGAGTGTGCAGGTCCTCCCCACCCCGCACCCCCGTCGTTTGGTGAGTGGTACCACCTGAGTCTAGGGGGGAAACCTGGGATCCCCCCACAGCCAATTGCCGGGGGGGCGGGGCGTGTGCTCCCTGATGGGACCAGAAGTGGACTGGAAGTACACATCTTTTCTGTAGTGGGTTGCCCAAAACTGAAAACAATACTCCAGATGTGGCCTCTGGAAAGAAGGGAATAGAGGGAAATCAGTTCCCTTGACCTGCTGGCAACAATTCTACCAGTGTAGCCCAGTATGCCATTTTTAGCTTTCTTTGCTGACTCATACTTAGCTTATTGTCCACTGTAACCCCCAGGTCCTTTTCTACAGAGCTGCTGCCTACCAGTTAGCCCTCAGCCTGTACTGGTGCATGGGATGTTCTGTTTTAGGTGCAGGATTTTGCACTTTTCTTTGTTGAACCTCATGAAGTTTCTTTTGGACCAATCCTCCAGTTTGTCTAGGTCGCTCTGAATCCAACCCTACCTTGCAGTGTATTTACTACTCCCCGCAGTTTGGTGTCCTCTGCCAGCCCTGGTGCCTCCCTTTCAGTTTGGTCGGTTAATGGACGCTTACTTTAGGACACTTACCGGCAGACTGCGCTGCACAGAAAGGGGGAGGCAGGACTGAAGTGGCGCGCTCATGGATCTTGTGGGAGGTCTTGCAGGCTGGTTAACGTGACAATGCATGCCAGATTATGTTGGTACACAGCTGAAATTAGGGTGGTTTGGGATCTGGCCTATGGACTGATAGTGGGCAACACATCCAACCCACAGAGTTAGAAGTTTGGATGTCACTGGTCTTTGCAGTTGTGAAGCAAAAGAGAATGCTGCTGTTGTTTTCAGAGATTTATGATAAAAATAGTAAGCAACATTTCTGAAGGATTTACAGCAGGGCAAGAAATGAAGTTATGTTATGTTCCAGCTACCATTAAAAAATTGTTTGGAGGGGTAGAAGAAATCGGGTGCGAAGGAAAAACATAAGAACCAACAGGATTGGAAGCAAGCTAGCTGAAGATATTAGCAATGTTTTTTGTGCTTATTTCAGACAGTTAAAATCTCACAATATGTACTTCAGATATCAGAGTGGAAGAAAGAGCACTTAGCATCAAGGATGAGACCCTCCATTTCAGTCAAGGACATTTTTTACATCTTGTGGTAGAGAAATTAAGAAGTGATTTGGGTGAGCATTGAAGTCGGAATGAAGCGCAAGTTTTGCTTCAGTGAGGAATTTCTAAGACGGCTTGAAATTTTTACTGAGTGAAAAGTTCTGTTTTATTACACTATAGAACTAGACAAAAAGTAGATCAGTAATAAACTAGCTTCTGTGCTAATGGCAGGGTGCCTTTACCTGCAAGTGGTTTATATGGTAGTAAGCATTGTTTTATAGTATTTTACATTTTAGTCAAGATTTAGTCATAATACTTTTAATTTTTACATTAATAATTTTCATTAAAAAAACCCCCAAATCCATTAAAATAATAAAACAAAAACAAGTTGCTACATTCATCCATTATCAAGTGCTGACTATAAGGAGTCCTCTTCACACCTCACATGTCCACCACTTGGAACATCGTGTTCGGGTTGCGGTTGGGAGACAGGACCTAGAGGGGAGGGGGGTAACCGTAATAGCATTGTATCTGTCTGTGGATGAGGTCAAAGCTAGAACCAAATAGTTCTTCATATTATTGTTTTATAATAAGAAAGATTACACCTATTTTTTAAATATTGTAGCTGCTGCTTTTTCTGCTTGAGAGGCTAAGTCTTCTTCTATTTCCTCTGAGAGGCTGAGTCCGCTCTTATTGCCATGCTGGAGAAACCTTGCCATACTGGAGGTTTATCCAGTATGTTGTACCCTTCCTGGAATGTAGAAGATAACAACGACTTTTATGAGACAGGGAAGGGGTCTTTCACCTCTCTCACTTGTATGCATGTATGCTTTCCCCTCTCTGTGTCCATGGCAGACAAAGTTAGATTTGTGAACAGATCCAGGTTCCAAAGCCGAACCCATCCCAGCTTAATGAACAAGTCTGTTGAAGTTAAGTTTTGTGGTAGCCACGCCTCAAAAACAGATTTCATTGCCAAATAGACAGGTAGTGTGACTGCTTTGTTTCTTTCCTTCTTTTTTCCAGATAGCTCACTTTGAACTCTTTTAACTTTTTGTTTATTCCCATTTACTCCAATCAGTTCTGTGATCATCTAGCACAGGGGCAGGCAAAAATATGGCCTGGGGTCTGCATTCAGCTTGCCAGGCTATTTTATCTGGCCCATTGGACCCCTAAAAATTTAGAAAATATTTATCTGCTGCTGGCTTCCTGTCAAAGAGGCAGTAGGACCCACATGAAGCTGTCAGTCAGAGGCAGCAACCCAGCCCTGCCCCACCCCAGGCCATTTCCTTGGTTCCTGCCCCTGCCCTGCTCTAGTACATGGCTTCCAGCTGCATGGCTAGACTGGAGAGCACATGGGTGTGTGCATGTGCACAGGCAGGGGCAAAGCGTGTGTATGTAGGAAGGGACAGAGTGTGCATGTGTGTGCAGGCAGGGGCAGAGAGTGTGTATGTGTGTGTTCATAGGGCGAGTCCCATGCACACCACACCGTACACATGTACCCACACCCCCCTTGCACTGCCATACACACAGACCCCCCACACCCTAGCCACCTGCTCCCCACAAACCCCATACCCAGCCACTCCCCACATATCCACACACACACATACATGCTCCCCCACCTTACGTACCCACACACCCATAGCTCCCCACAAACCTATACCCCCCACAATATACAAGCATAAGACTTCATTTTAATCTATTGTGCAATCACCTCTATGTATACAACACAAAGTCATATAAACCAAGACAAAAATACTGTTCGAAATCAAATTTATGAATGTTTTAGATGTTCATTTTTTAGAATATAATTTGGTATTTTTCTGGTTCCGAGATGGCAAAACCCCTTGCTGAAAGGAGTACTTCTAGGAGCCAAGGGGAGGAAGTTTTGGTGGCACAGGTCAGGAGTTAGGGGGTGTGACTCCTAGTCCCAAGCTGGTGACCAGGTGGTAGGGCACATGCCAAGGGGAGGGGCTAGCCATGTGGCTCTCAACAGCTTGCCAAAACTCGTTAAGTGGCCCTCTGCCCAAAATAATTGCCCTCCCCAATCTAGGAGCTGCTGAAATATGTTTTTGTACAGTGTAGTGTTTCTTGTTGTCCTTTTGAAGTAAAGGGTTTTGCTTATTTTTTTTTCCAAAGCTCCATTGAGATTGTGGCATGCTCATAGGGGAGAATGTCTGTAAGCTGATACACAGGCTGATAAGCTTTTGTTGGCTTTTTTCCAACCCTGGAAATGGTCAGGTTTGGAGAGATTGCAGGCAGGGTGAGGTCATGGATTTTGTGCAGAAGAATGTTTAGGTAGACCACTTTGCAATTGACCTGAGCTCCAACCTGGTAGGCATGAGTTGGAGCAATTTTAAGGAAATGGATCGAAAGAACTTGGCAGATAGTTGTTGTAGATGCTGATTGCTAAGACCACATTTAGTCTTTGGTAACAATATACGTTTGAAGGCAACATCCTAGTGGATCCCCTCCCCTCGGTGTGTGGTGCTATCTTAGCACTGATAGAAGCATTCATATCTACTACATTAACAGGGACAAATGGGGTTGGGTTAGGGTGCAGCAAAGAGAAGGGTAATATTTAGAAGCCCCATTCTAAGGTTTCCCTGTTTGTTTGTTTGTTTGTTTTTATGGTCATTGCTGCTAACTTTTTTTCTTTTTCTATGACTTTATCCCATCCACGCTCTTGATGAACCATTCTGAAACTGTTTTCATAGAACCATTTTCAGAAAGGATGAGACTCCAGTATTAGATATTATCTCTGTGACATTTCTGGAATAAGATAGGGAAGCTTTCTAAACTTGCACTGTAGTTGTGTCATGTCACTATCAAAACCCTTTTCTTCTAGTCATTTTTTATTCTGGAGAATGTTTGCTTTTTCTTTGTAAAAGTAAAAGAAAAAGACAAAAAACCCCTGCACGATCAGTGCTGAAGTTCATAATACAACAGGACCTTGTTAAAAATCTGATTTTTTTTCTTCCTGTCTGTTTCCATGGATTATTTGCAGACTGAGCCAGGTATTAAAGCTCAAGTGCTCTGTTGGGGGTAGTAGCCTAGGGCTCTTGAAGCATTGCTAATTTCAAACCTTGTAATTTAGTTAAATTGAAACTTAACTGCATTTAGATGGATGGGCTGCCAAGTTTCTTTGTCAGCCTAAACGTGCCAGTCGCCCATTATTTGTTGTCTGTACTAAAGCTTCCTTGCTGTTTGACTGACAGGTGGCACAGGATCCAATATTTTTCATATACAATATTTCTCTTATTGCTGTGCCTATAAGAAATGAAGTGTGTATGTATGTGTGTATGTAATTGATAATTTGAGAGTATAGGATTCACCTGCTTATCTTCTGTGGGAGAAATTTGCATGCAGTGTTTGGGCCTGCACAGTCTTCTATCACTCTTTTAAATAAATAAACAAGAGGGGAAAGGTAATGGATAGGTTGGTATAGAGAGAGCTATAGAGAAATGGCCCAGGAAGCTGGACTACAGGGTACATACATAAATGGGTCTAGCAGTCCTTACTCTGTAAAGAAGGATTTAGATGAGGCTTGGCAGCTGTTCTAGCTCAAAGACTGGAACTGCAGCAATGGAAGAGGGTTGTTGAAGCGCTGTGGCTTTCTCTGATTTATCAGGAATGTGTGTGGATTCCACCTCAAATCTCTGCAAGTGCTTGGCCAAATCTGTGCTAGCATTTAATTTCAAAGCATCCGCACAGTGTAACAACAGTGACAGTGGTAATGATGGGCGCCTTGCTGTCTTCATCACTGATATGTTTGTGAAAATGCTGGTACCTGATTACACTATGGCTTATTCCTTGTACAGTGGCACTGTAGTTAAAGGAAATGCGAATTCAAATGCTGGCATTAGAGTCTTTTATAGTAGGGCATGTATGTATGAGAAAGTAGTTAATTTTGAAATACAGCTTTTTTAAAATAGCCAGCATTTGAATAAGAGTTTAGAAAGGATGATTATAAATACTGTTTATCTTATTATGGGAACCATAGCTTTTCTTTCATTTCAATTACTTGCTACACAGTGGTAAATAGAGAGCAGGTTCAAAACCAGGGTGTTTCCTAAATGAAGAAACGTGGCATTTCAATGTGCTGCTTTAAAACAGTGATGCGTTTTCTTCTTAAAGAAAAAAGTCATTGAAAAAATTGAAATTTGGCTTGAAATTTATGTATTTCTGACCTAAAATTCCTTTTTGTTATATATTAACTATAATAAAGAGGGATAGAAGAAATTCTTCTAACACCTAACAGTGGAGAAAAAGCACATCTGCTTTTATCTGTTTACATCAAGGCAGCCTAAAGTGTTGTTGTGTACTTTTTGTTTTGTACATTTCAGTCTACTTTATGGATAATAGATTTTTAAAAAGGTTCTTACTGTGGGTTTGCTTTAGACTAGGGAAGTACTAATAAAGATTTGGGGGGCTGATACTGACCTGATTTCCGATAGCTGCATCCAACTGGTAGTCTGTTGTGGTGGATGGGGAGGGAAGGGACATGGAAGGGGAAGATCAAGGCTTTCCCCCCACCATGGTGAGGGAGGGAGTGGGGCAGGGGCTGGGGTAGGTGCTATCTAGACAGGGTGGGGTGTGGGATGGAGCTGCAGCTCATCCAGGGGCATAAAGAGGGGCCTGGGATGCGCTGTACTCAGGGCTGGTGGCAGCACTTGTGTGTGTGTGTGGGTGGGTGGGTGGGTGGGTGGGGGGTGGGGCTACAGTGAAATTTGGGGTGGCTGCACCAACCCCTAGCTGTCTCAGTTTACTTTATACTTTTATATCTATAATTTTCCCAGAGCCTGACTTTGATCCTGAAAGCCTGCAGAAAAGGACACTTTTCTTGTGATTTCCCAGTTGGTTTACTAAAAGGTATCATTTTGAAACAAATAGTTCTAGTTGGTTGAATTAGTGCAGGTATAACATCTAGTACAGACTTGTCCAACATATGGCTCGTGGGCCACCATGTGGCTTGCCAAGCTATTTTATCTGGCCCATGGTACTACCACTGTGGAGTGTGGCACGGTGGAGTGGAGTGTGGAGCTGCCACTGTGGAACATGGAGCTCCGGCGGCGGGGCCGCAGTGGTGGCATGGTGCGCGGAGCCGCGGTGGCGGCAGTGGTGGGGCCACAGTGAGGCAGGCAGGGTCGGCCTGTGGGCCACAGCCGGCAGCAGGGGGAGGAGAGCTGCTTACCCCCGCGGGGCCCAGGAAAGCAGCCCCACGTGGGAGGGCAAGCAGTGACTGCTGGCATTGCTGGCCCACACCTGCCTCCTCACTCGCCCGCTTCAAGCCAGCCCTGCTGCCCTGGCCTGCCCCAAAGCAAGGTGGCACCTGCTCCCCCAGCCAGTCTCACCCCCAGGCGCTGCACCAGTCAGTCCTGAGCAGCACATGGCTCCGCCGCTGCTTCTGCTGGCCAGCCTCCTCTCGTCCCCAGCAGCACGTGGGAAGCTGGCTTTAGCTGTGTGCTGCTTTTATTGGCCAGTGCCCAACCCGGTTCTGCCCTGGTGGGTCCTGCAGCACCATGTCAACCCAGGCATGGCACCAACGGGCTGGGTTGGCCCTCGTTTAACCCTGGCCTGGTCCTGCGGCTTCTCAGCAGTAGGTCAACCCGGTTGTAGCCAAGCGGCTCCTGCAGTACCATGTCAGCCCGGGCATGCATGCCATGTCAACCAGCGCCGTGTCAACCCCTGCAACTTCATTGGTGTCAAAGGTCATGTGACATCACTTCCTGGTATGATACCACTTCCTGTGATGTCTTTGAATATGGCTCACCAGCCCACTGGGTGATAAAAAGATTGTGATCTGGCCCTACATTCAAAAAGGTTGGACACCTCTGATCTAGTATATAGTAAAACTTGTTGTATAAAGCAACAGGTAAACTGCTCCTCATCTATCACTCTATCTCAGGAGAACTAACTAGTAAAACACAGAAGATGGTGTGGGGGGAATGAGTATAGAACACTGTTACTATGCTAGTGATGTGTTCAGATAAAAGGTGATGAATATAGCATAAGAACCTGCAAAGCATTTGCACCCAATCTGTGCAAGTTTAAGACATTAAAATGGCTTGTTGTAAAACACTTTACTAGTTACAATACTGCTTTCCTAATCTAGATAATGACTTAATGTAGACAAGGCTGAAGAATAGTAATATCCAGACAGACTGGCTTTCAATATGGCATTCAAATTTTTAAAGCTTTTACTAACAAAGTGTGAAAGATGATAAAAATTGAACAAATGTATCTGTTAAAACTTGTGAATGCTTAGGTTGTATAATGCATTGCACACATCAATGTGTTAAGATTTAAACTCATTAAAATCTTAAAATAGATTTGAAAAGTAGTTACAGTGTATTTTTAGGAGTCAATATTGCCTCTCCTTTACTTTGTCAGCTCATGTTGCTGCATCAGGTTATGCTGTATTGTTCAGGATTTCCAGTAGTGAGTTGTTTTTAATCAAAGGTCTGCCTGTACAGATTATTGCGGAGCAGAAAGCAGTAAACACACTTTTCTCTAATGCAGTTCACTTTTAATAGTAGATTAAATAAATAAAAATCTAAATTCGGAGAATTTAAAAGAACACACATCATGATATATGTCTTTTGTTAACATTTCAGCTTAGGAGAGATCCTATTTTGTGTTTCAGGAATTTTGTTATTAATTTAAATGGGTTAGTGATTAAAATAGATATTCCTCCTTCCCTCCCCTCCTTCCCAACTTGTATGATCAACCTCTTCATGATGAAGAAAGCAGGAGCATAGAAAATTAGATCTACCTCTCCTCTCACCTCTCAATATTTTTGTCTTTGCTACCCTAACTAAATCAAGGCTTCTTTCTCATTAGGAACAGACTGTTTCTGTAGACCATGGATCAGCAACCTACAACCTGTGGAGCAATTTTTTTTCTGGTAACTTTCTATAGCATTTTAGCAGTGAGGGGCTTTGCCTGTATAGTGATTGGGAGTACAGACAGAAGTGACAATTTTTCTGCCCAAAGAATGCAGTTTATAGCTGTGACTAAATGCAAGTGCATGCCTGTAAACCACTTAAAAATGGCCAATCGCTTGAAAATCTTACCTCTCATTGGATGAGGTATCAGTAAAGACCATTCCAAAATGTAGTATCTTTTGTAACTTGTGTCTGTGCTGCCTCCCAGTCTGTTGCTGTTTTGGAGGGGGGGAAGGGAGCAGAGGAAATTGTCTGGGTTTTTTTCAGCCCCTCTTAGAGTGCGGAGCAGGTGTTTTGGAGCGCCCCCCTCTCCCTCCCTCACAGGGTGGGGGGGCTAACTATTGCTATGGGAACCTGGTGGCAGGATTCCAGCTGGCAGCTAGATTACCCTCCCCCATGGAACCAACATTGAACTTCTGTTTGGTCTGGGGTAATGCTGTAACTCAGAATGCTTCGCAGAAATAGCTCTGAATTACAGCTGTGAACTGCACTTCTTCCTGCACCCTTTGTAGCAAAGAGAAGTCATTATGGTGGTGGCAATGAGTAGGTCAAAAGGGCCACCCTGTCTCAGAATGAGGTAGGTTATTTGGGCCTGCTTCTGAAATGTTACCAACCCCTTCTGTAGACAAGTTGGCCATGAAACTATTTGTATCAACCAATGAAAATAAATCAAGCTGAATAGTCCCCTTTAGTAGTAGATGAAGCTGCTTTTCTTATGGTTTTGAGTCCTTCAGGCCTTTGTAAAAGGAATATATTATTGGACTGAAACTCTTCTTTTCCATGTTGACTAGATTTGATATTGTATTTTAATTGATAGTTATGTGGTCCTAAAATAATTCTTACTGATGGTACTAAACAGGATTAATTTTTAACACATGCTTGTATAGTAAACATTAATGACTGCTTATTATAGTTAAATACTAAATATCCCTTGTCAGGACCTTGCTCTTTAATCCTGTACAAAAATGTTGCATCTGGTTTGAGGGCCTTATTTTTGTGTCCATTGAGCTTGGTAGAGAGAGTCCCATTGACCTTAATGGAGATTAAGGGGGGGGCTTGAATGAATTCTAGTCTCTGAGTAAAAACAAATTAATTAAAGGGTTGCTAGTCAACTTTCATACATGTCAATAGTATTTCTCTTTTTTCTCTCTTTGTTTTTTAAAATTAATCCAGGAAAGGAAATTTTAATATAAAAAAAGTTAATATTAAATATTTTATTACAGAAAATTAACAATTTATCACATTGACTAGAAGAAATGGCTATGTGAAGGATGAATAATTAGCTGGATAACAACTAATCCAAACTAAATGTCTTAAGCCTGGTCTTACCTACAGTACAACATTTGTATTGCACTGCCATATGTAGGCGAAAGCTTAGTTTTAATTTTCTGGAAGGCAGCTTAAAAATGTGGTTGTTGTTCACAACATCCATGAAGAAATTTGCATGTTAATGATGATTATCTGCAACACACCCTAAATTTTAAAGAGAATATTATTGGGTTGCTATGATGTTTCATTTTTTAGGTTAGCACAAATCTATTTAAGTACAGTTTAGATTTCTTTATTGCCTCTTTTTTCTAAAGTGTCTGTATATGTGTGTGTCTGCATGTTAATGTCATACAATGCATCTTAAATACATAGCATGCAAATATTTTTTCTCTCTGCACTGATGCTGACTTGAATCTGAATGCCTCTACAGTAAATCACTCTTTTTTCCAGTTGGCTATTAAGGTTACCGATCGTTATTTAACGGATCATGTATTAATGGACTTCACAACCCCAATTACTGAAATTAGTGCTTTACAAATGCAGTAATCAGTGAATGAATGAATTAGTGTGTTGATCTTGAACTCTCTCCTCTCTCTCCCTTCTTGCCTAACTGCGTGCATACGTTTTCTGAATATAGGTACACCACTGTGCCCTAATATTTTCCTGTTCCAAGACAGAAAGGACCTTTTTCTGTAATTTGTGAGATTCAGTAATACTTCTGCTGTGTTAGTACCTGTCTTTACTTTAAATGGTTTCAAGTTGTAAATTAAATATTTTGGTACTGAATTCAGCTTTGCTGCTCAGCTGCTCCTATTTTCTGTTATTTCTTATGCTGACTGGAGGGCAGGAGCTATAATTTGCATCTCATTGAATAAACAGCAGATTGTCATACATCGTGACCCTAGCAGAAGATTCTAAATGGTATCTGTTGTGGTGCTGACATCAAGCTGGTGGTGTATTTTTTTCTGTCTCAATTTAGGGTCCATTCTCTGTCCTTTTTAGGTTCTTCCTGGATCCAGATCCCTGGGCTCTGAATCTATCTCTAGTGTAAAACCTTTTAATGTAGCCAGGCTGCAGTATTTCAAACTGGAATAAGCTTCAGTAATAAGGGTTTGTCTATGTAGGTCATTTGTCATAGACAAACCCTTATTACTGGAGTATGTTGTGAATTGATCTTTGTACTGCCTCTAAACCTGGTAGGATTTTTTACTTTTGGGCAATTTAAGCTTTTTAATATCTCTAGTTGCCTGTTGGGCCACCTTTGGAGAAGAAGCCAAAGTGGCTGGACAGTTACTCTTCTTCCCACACTTATTTTAAGGGTTTTGGGGGGGAAGGTCAATATAGACTCCCCTCCACACAAATCTGCATTCCTTGGACTCTTCAGGTGTTCATGTGTGTTTCCTCTAATTCATTGGCCATTATCTAGTCTGCAGGAATCCTATCATTTGGTTTGTGGGTCTTGGACTGGACCTGCACAGCTCATGCAACGTGCCCCAGCCTGGTCCGTGTGCTGCATGAAAGACATGCCAGCCCCAGCTCTGCACACTGGCTGTGGCACATGGGGCCAGAGCCTAGGCATATGTTTCATGTGGTGTGCTGGATTAGTCGGGGGGAGGGGAGCTAGATGCACGCTGCATGTGATGCATAGGGCAGGTCTGGGAGCCTGGTCTAATCTGTGGATGAGCACTGTGCTACTCATCCAGTTTACAGGGCCTGATGAGTTTTTGATACCTTTGAGAGAGGTCACAGATGTCTCCCTGTGAATTCCCTGCATGTAGGGATCTCCGTAAATTGCTTTGGAATTGCCCCCACAGCAGGTCCTTTAATGCCTTTTGCCCTCTTCCCTCCCTCGCACCTGATTGGCAGAGGTTTTAAATATGGTGCCATTTTCACTTCCACAGCAATCAGTGGCAAATGGCCTGGCCTATGGGATCTTTCCACCAGTCGGGGATTGGGGGCAAGTGGCAAAATAAAATGTTAAAGAAGGCTTTGCAGGAGGTATTTCCAGCATGATTTATGGAGTTCCTTATTTATATGCCTTTGTTCACTGGAGTGCTCATACTGTCTTCTCCCAAAGTCTTCACACACAGAATAGGTTGAAGTTTCTGTCTGTTTATTTTGACTTCATGTAGCCAGACCTGTTAATATGCCACTCTTCTAAATCAGCTGTTTGATGGGAACATTCCAGCCAACATGCTAAAATGAAGCGTAGCTCTCAGAATCATTCCGTGACTGAGGATATGTGACCTTAACAAACTTTTATGATCAAATACTCATCGGATCCTTACTGTGCTGGAGGTCCAGTCTCTGCAGTTGAACCTGCAGTTGCATTGGTGAGTTAAGATGGTCAAAACAAGCCCTTGATTTCTGTCACTACCCTATCATGTCATTGAGTCAGTTGTCAGGACTACAAATTTTCCAGGCTGAACAGAAGATTGTGGTGGGTTACTGGCTTTAAAATACTTCATTAAAGCAATAAGATCCCAGCCTTCAAAAGACTACCTTCTCAAAGGCATAGGTCAATTCACATTTTCTTCTTTAATGTGAATTGACCTAGATGGGTGGACTAGCCCTTCAGTGAGTCATACATCATGACCCAGAGGGCACTGCATAACCCTTCTTTTCCCTTTACCTAGTTTTTTTCTGACACAAGATAAACCTTTCTGCATTGCTGTCAATCAATTATTTTTGAGCTCTGGACTTAAACCAGTGTCAAGAGATACCAGTAGGGGTGTGGGACCCACAAAAATGTTAATGATGTGCAGGAGTTCATGTGTACCTCTTAAGACAAATTGATTTAATCTCTGTATCATTGTATCATTTAATTGATTACTGGGAGGAGGAGAAAGACCTTTATATAATGCATTAATGGACTTTTCATCCTTAAGAATTATGTGTTTTGTACTTACCTTTACTACTGAGCCTTTGAATTTAGAGGATTTAAAAGCAGTAATGGGAGGATTTTAAGCTTGCTAGCGGAGAAAACTAGCAAGTTGCCCTTGGAAGAGTATGCTACAAAATTCAGTTTAAAAAATGGAGGGTATTTTGCTGTATTTAATGGTTCTTGATCATCTCATGTTGTAGTTAAGTGTTTTAAGTTACGCTTGGTCCAGAGGCCAGATAGATTTCTGTCATATCAGGAAAACAGTCTTATTATAGAAAAAAATTAAAACCTGGGGCACTTAATCATAGCATACGGAGAGAGGGGCTGATACACAGGTCATGTTCTTGTATTTTAACTGGCATCCAATAACTAGTTTTAGCAGTTGATGTTAACAACCTAATATAATTGGATGGAATCAAGTAAATAAAAAATTAAATAGCACAACAGCAAAGATCGGACAGAGGAGTGACATTTGTTTTGCTTGATAGAAACAAGTTTTATGAGCAGAGGCTTTTCAGTATCTAATCAGAAGTTGATCCTTCACAGAGACAAGGTTGTGTTTTGCAACCTTGATGAAGATTTTATACACTTTCATTAAGATGCTGTTAATTAAAATTGTATAAGATGGCCCTTGATAGGTAATATCTTTTGAAGCTAGGATCTGCTTCACCAAGGAATCTTGAACTTAGTATGAGTAAAAATAATATTACATAACATGAAAACTTACAAAATTAGGGAATGAATTTTTAAGGTAATAGTCTTTTCTCCCTCTCCCTGGCAGTGTGAATAAGAGAAATTGATTTTAGCTTTCACCGAAGGATGGATTGATGATAAAGGTATAGAAGTAGGATGTTGGCAGGTGATGCATAGCTTTTTTTTTCACCACAGTTGTCAATTCATTTTGGTTCATACTGGACTTTTTCCCTTTCTGGGCTGCTTTGTACTAGAGATTATTCTCCATATCACAAAATCTCCCAGGTGTTTGGCAGACATCTGTTATAGATTAGGCTATATTGAGATTATTTAATTCTGTCTTCTCCATCTTGCTCGTATTTCCTGAGGTAAGGTATTCTACAGTACCATTTATTGCATGACAACTTCTCCAGACCTTCATTGCACATGATTTTTAATTTCTTTGCCAAATTTAACTTTTGTATTGATGGCATACATTGATTTTGTACAGTGGCATATAGAATAGAGATTTGACATGCTAAGATGATGATATCTTATTTTAGAATTTTATTTTACCTTTGCTGGGTGAGATCTAACAAATTCCTGTCATCTGTCCCAAAAGAAGGTAGATTCATTCTTCTTGGAGTTTTCAGTGATAGAGTAGGGAAGGACTTTGAGCTCTGGAGAGGAATACTTGAAAAGGAAGGGGTGAGGAAAGTCAACTGTTCGAGCACTTGTGGTGCTCTGGCCAGGTCCCTGAGGACTGGAGAAGGGCCAATGTGGTGCCCATTTTCAAGAAAGGGAGAAGGTATGAGCTAGGTAACTTTAAAGCAGGCAGTCTTACCTCTTCCTGGGAAAATGCTAGAGAAAATAATCAAAGACTCATTTGTGCAGGCCTAGTAGGGGAATCGATGTCTGAGGGGAAACCAGCATGGGTTTGTCACAGGTAGATCCTGCCTGACAAACCTTGTAGCTTTCTATGACCAGGTAATGCAGTGCCTGGATGTGGGAGCCAAGGCTGATGTCATCTTCCTGGACTTCAGGAAAGCCTTTGACACAGTTCGCACCCTATCCTCATTGGGAAGTTAGCAGACTGTGGAGTGGACGCCTACATGGTCAGGTGGGTGGCCAACTGGCTTAGGGATTGCACCCAGAGAGTAGTGGTAGATGGTTCCTTCTCAGCCATGAGGGAGGTGGGCAGTGGGGTCCCGCAGGGTCCAGTCCTCGGACGGATATTATATAATATCTTCATCAATGATTTGGGCATGGAGAGCACCCTCTCCAAGTTTGCTGATGGTACCAAGTTATGGGGCAAAGTTAGTACAGCAGAGGGCAGGGAGCAGATTCAGGCTGACCTGGACAGGTTGGATCAATGGGCAGAGAGAAATAGGATGCAATTTAATAAAGATAAATGTAAGGTATTCCACCTGGGAAGGAGGAACCCACAGCACACCTATATGTTGGGGAGTGTCCTTCTCAGAAGCTTGGAGGCAGAGAGGGATCTTGGAGTCATAATTGACTCCAAGATGAACATGAGCCGGCAGCGTAACAAGGCCATCAACAAGGCCAATTGCATCTTATTGTGCATTAGCAGGTGCATGACTAATAGAACAAAGGAGGTGATGCTCCCCCTCTATGTGGCACTGGTCAGGCCGTGGTTGGAATACTGTGTCCAGTTTTGGGTGCCACACTTCAAGAGGGACGCGGGGAATCTTGAGAGGGTCCAGAGGAGGGCCACTCATGTGATTAGTGGCCTTCATGATAGACCCTATGGGGGGAGGTTGAGAGAGCTGAATCTCTTCAGCTTTCACAAGAGACGGCTGAGGGGAGATCTTGTGGCTGCCTATAAATTTATTAGGGGAGGTCAACAGGGAATAGGGGAAGCGCTGTTTACTAAGGTGCCCCAGGGAGTGACTA
>JAGPOW010003642.1:99740175-99770535 GCA_030014935.1 Caiman crocodilus | reverse complement strand
GACCCCGGTGCTCTTTCCTGCCAAGGCAGGGGGTCGGACTAGATGATCTGCCCAGGTCCCTTCCGACTCTAGACACTATGATACTATGATATGATACCAGACCCAAGACAGACCCGTGGGGAACCCCACTTCATGCCTTCTCCTAACTAGATGTTGAACAGTTGATAAGTACTCATTGAGCATGGTGATCTAGCCAGTTACCTATCTGCATTACAGTACTCTTGTCTAGTCTGTATTTCATTGGCTTGTTAATGAGAATGTTGTCAAAAACCTTGCTAAAATCAAGACTTTGCTCTCCCCCACTCATCTACAGAGCCTGTCACCTTTTATTATAGAAAGAAATCAGGTTGGTCAGGCATGATTTGCTCTTAGTGAATTCATGCAGGTTGTTTCCAATTACCTTGTTCTCCTCTAGGTGCTTTGTAGTAGACTGTGTGAGAACCTGTTCCATGATCTTTCCAGGTATAGAGGTCAGGTTGACTGGTCTGTAATTCCCTGGATTCTCCTTTTTCATTATTTGCCTTTCTCCAGCCAATCATTGGAGTCCCTTGGCATATTTTCATGTATTTGAGTAATGGATTCTGTTCGCCATCTTTACAATTATGTCTCGTGCCATACCACATGTGCATGACAGGATGCATGATTTGGGGTTAAAGGGTAGATCCCAAAGGTGCCACTGCTACTTGCCAGTGCAGTGGGAGCCCAAAACATGATCCTGGGGTTCCCTTGCCTTGACAAGTTGAAAGTCAGGTGCTTTCAGCCTGGAATGAACCAATGCAGCCCTGGCATTGCCCCTTAATTGTCTGTCCTGGCCCTAGGACTATACCAGAGCCAGTTCCAGAGTCCGATGCTGACCCTCAGCTGATTGTCAAGCCCAACCCATGTCCACACAGGAGTCTGGAACCAGCTCCAGTTTGTCCCTACCTTGCCACATGTTCAATTTTTAAGGTGCAATGGAAACTAGCTACAACAAAATAGTACAAGTCTTTTGTCACACCATTAATTTCTTGAACATGTCAGGGTTACTGTTATTGCATAGTTAACAAGTTAATAATTTCTTTAGTGTAACGTCTGTCAGGGCACTGAAGACATGCTGGTAGAGAGGGAGGAGGGAGAAGCAGGACAGGACAAAGGACAGAGTTGCAGAACAAAAGGAAGGACAAGAGCTCAAGAGAAGATGTGCGGTTGACTGTAAGGCCGGTATTTTCAGGTCTTCACTTCTTTCCTTTCTTGTTCCTTCTGAATATACAGTGCTTATTGTCATGCTAGTTTGAAAATATACTGTAATTTCACATGCATGGAAAAGAGCTAAGATTACTCTTTCATGCTGTCTGTGGAGGGGTGATGATACTTGCCAAATGCAGGGTGGAAAAATCAAGCCTTTGATCACCCTGTGCGACTTCATTATATTCCTGTATGTATACCTCTATTTCAGTGTTTCAATATACAACTAACAAAAAAAAAATTACATCTGCAACTTTTATTTACTGGGTCTGCATTATGTGTTGGGTATTAAATATTGATTTTATATTCTGTTAAACATTTGTATGAGTTTTTTTGATTTCTGCCCATTATTGAGAACTTTTCTCCTAAATTCCTTTCTCTTTTATATACTGCATTTCAACCAGTTCTATATTTAGTAATGCTAAGAAATCTGCACTTCTAAAAAGCAGTACAAAACAATAAACCCCCCTCACAAAACTATTTCAGCAAAGTATTTTTTTTTTTTTTATGTGCAGTGGCAAGTAGTACAAGCTCCAGGGCACTTATTGTCCATTGAAATAATTTACATTTTTTCTATTAGGTAAATAAAAAGATTCATGCTGCCTCCCTCCCAAGATATTGTGATCACCAGCTCAGACAAAATAAAGTGACTTAACACATTGTTGTCATCTGTGTACTTCCAGTAAGCATATCTTGCATTCTTCAAGGAACACTGTTCTTACCTGTCCTTACCCTCAACAGCCTTGGTCTTTTTGTTTTGTTCCTTTTTGCCATTGGAAGACTATGGAAATAGAGTCCTTTATGCAACCAGACAGTGTGAGTACATGAATTAACAAGATAGCACAAAAATGTCCCTAGAGAAAGGCTTCAATGTCTGCTTTTTTTGAGGGTGTAGGGAATATGGAAGGTTATTCATCTTTCACTTTCCTAACTGGGATCCATAGAGCAACACTTGAAATCTGACATCCTTTTCAGAGGCTAACTTACTTTATGGTTGCAGGAAAAGTGCCAAGTTACTAAGCTGTGAAGGTGTAGCTTGAAAGAATACCACTATTGCCTGGCACTACACAAAGTTGACTGCTGCATCTGAAAAAAGGTGCCAGGATGCGCGTTTACCTCGTATCTGATTAACAAGTTAGAATAGGAGGTACATTATCAATTGAGACTTAGAACTGTCCAGGGTTCTGTCTTTCGGGAACACCAGGATCCATATGCCTCTCCACTGCTGAGTGGTTGTAGAACAGTGATTCTCAACCTTTTTTGTCAACCTTTTTTGTACCAGGACCCATTTGTAAGCATGGATGGCCAGTAAATAGTTTAAATAGAAAACAGCCACCTAGCCCTGCTGGTGTCCCTCACTTCTGATCTGCTGCTCCCTGCCCCCAGATCACAACCCCACAGTGTGTGGGGCAGAGGTGGTGTGGGTAGAGTATGGGGGTCTGCAAGGGAAAAGCCACGGTTTCCCACATTTTTTTTCCTTTAAAGGAGAATCCATTTTTAAAGTTTGTTTGCAACCCTTTCATATACATTTGCGGCCCAAGTGTTGAGAAACAGTTGTAGAGAACTATCAGTTTCAGTGAGGAAGTTTAGATATTGAGACTATTGTCACACTATTAACCTTAGCATTTACTTTGGTGGTTCTTCTTTTATTTATTTTTTTAAATAGAATTAAATAGCTATTTAAATAGAATAGCTCTTTGTTCCTACTCTGTCACCTGGGTGCTCTTTCAATTCAACATTGCTCCTTTTCACTATCTTTGGATTTCTCCGTTCTTTCTTTTGCATTTGCTGTACTTTTTTCTTCTTAAGCCTGTTGTCTGTCACTTTCTTGTACACATGTCCCACAATATGCTTAATATGTTAGGAAAGAGCCATGGTGGTTGCTAGTCATTGCTTTGTTTATTTGCCTTATATGTATGATTCCTTTACCATGTCTTGTATATGTTTCTGTCCATTTAGATTATCAGCATTTTGGGGCAAGAATTGTCAATATATAGAACAATATGGTTTTGGCATTAGGGGAGATCCATAGATAGTACATGAACCCAAATAATAGTGCTGAAGTTACAAAAGGAAGCTTTTGCAGTGCTTCACAGAAGTATCTTTCAGCATTTTTGAACATAAATAAGCTAACGTATCTTTCTGCTGTGCAGGCCAGTCTCCCTCTGACTATGGTTCTTAGTTAAAGAGTAGTAGGATTAAATTAAATCTGATTCCAATTTAAAAAATAGTGGGTACATCTACATGAGACATTTATTGCAAAGCTGCCTGCCTGCCTAGCTCTGCAGTAAATGTCTCAGTGTCTATACATGTGCTCCTATGAGGGCACAGGAAACTAATAAACTGTGCAGCAGGGTAGTACTTTTATTCACAAGTACTACCCTGTTGCACAGTTTTTCATGTGCAGCTGTGCACATGTAGACACTGAACTGGCTAGGTGGGGCACTTCCTGACTGCTGGCCCTGCACTGAAGCACACTCATGACCCTGCCAGTCCCTCCTCAGCACACTGGTTGGAGCTGCCCGAGGTTGGCAGGCTGACTCCCCCCTCCTTCCCCCATCTCCCCCTTCAGTCCTGCCAGCTGGGGCTGCTCCAACCTGGATCAAGTGTGCTGTGGTCTGGGCATACATGTAAACAGCACACCTGGGAGCTTCCTGAGAGCAATAAGCTCCAGAGCTCATTGTTTTGCATTAATGGTACATGTAGATGTGACCAGTACTAGGTACACATCTGTAAATATCATTTCAATTTAAACAAGATTGCATATTTTGAAATAAAAATAGTTTATATTAGAGGTGCATCAATACATTGGTCCCATGTTGTATTAGCACTGATAAAAGGAAAATTGACATTATCGGTAGTTGGCTTTTTTTTTTGGCTAATTTGGCTGATAATGTCACTGATAAATGCCCCACACGTGCGTGCAGCACACAGGCAGCCAGGAATGCAGCATGGAGAGCAGCATGTGGCTGGTAAGTCTATTGTGGGGGAAGGGAAGGGAAGGGGCATGAGGAGGTGGGTAGATCACAGCTCCTGTGGTGAGGGAGGGGCTGGGGCAGGGGCAGGCACTGCACAGTTGGGGCAGGGCAGGGCACAGGATGGAGCCATGGCTTGTATGTAGGATGCAGGGCGAGGGGGGGCAGGCTGCTGCTGCTGCTTCAGGATAGAGCTAGGGCTGTGCTGAGCTGTTCCTGGTGTGGGGGCTAGGCTAGGGCTGCACTTAGAGTGGGTGGCAGCGGTGCTGGGCTGAGGGCTACAGGAGGTTGGGGAGGTGGCTACAGCCACCCCAAAATTTGCCATAGCTCGTGGGGTCCTTGATCTGTCCCTCTCAAATCCCTTAACTACCTGCCTCTCCCCTTCCTCCACAACAGACTTGGCAGCCAGACACTGCTTTCCAAGCTGCCAGGCCACATATCGGCAACTTAATAGGATCATACGATATGATGTGTTAAAGTTCAGCCATCAGTATTGACCCAAGGAATCTTTATTGGTGTAGTCCTAGTTTATATATCTAAAAGTTTTATAAACTGGAATTTAACTCTCTTGATACATGTAAAATAACTTCTGTTTTCATTTATAGTTACAGTAAAACTGATTGGAGTCTCATATAAAACATACTTACCCAAACATAAGCAGTAATTTGTGGCTACAGCTTTTGATGCCAATTTGTAACAGTCTGGGTGGAGAAAAGCTTGAGCGATTCTTGGCACTGTAGTAATCAACTTCTTCCAACAATCTGATACCCTTTTTACCCTTTTATTTCCAATTATTTCAGATCATTAGTAAGAACAGATTTGACCATAGATCCTTTCCTATGCACTTAAGTATGCAGTGTATTTTATTAACCCTTTCCACCTGCAAGGCAGAATCCATAAGATGCGACTTACAGATAAACTGGGGAAAAAATGCTAGGCACAGTTTTTAAGTTCCAAATGCCTTCACTAACAGGACTTCTAAGTTTGCTAAAAATAAGTATGTGAAATTGTTTTGATATGCTCTTGCCTACTGAAGAATGAAATCCTACTTCTCAATACATATGGTAATGGACCCTGAATTAGCCATTTACTACTCAGGAAAGAGATTATTGGAGTCATTGTGGAAGCATTCGCTCAACATGCAGCAGTGATCAAAAAGGCAAATTAAATGTTAGAAATCATTAGGCAATGAGTGGAAAGCAAACTAGAGAACATTTGCCACATGTAAATCCATGGCCACATTGAATGTTGCATGTTTTACTAAGTTCTACAGTAGAAGTAGAAAAGGTATGGATGAGCAAGGTGATCAGGGCTAAGGAATGAGTGGAAAAAGTTAGTAGGGCACTGTTATCCACTGTTTTAAGTGATAACTTGGGTGCAGTTAGTGAAATTAAGTGGCAGGTTTAAACATACAAAAGCAACTACTTTTTACACAAGTCATGAGCTGTGTGTTTTTGAAGGTCAGCATAATGGGATTCAAAAAGGGATTTGACAAGTTGATGGGAGCTATCAAGCCCAACAATTAGGCATGTAACCTTAGGAACAGGGCATGCCTAAACCTAGGCCACTGATAAGGTAGGATACTGTTTGGGCATACAAGAGATGAATTACCTAGCATGTGCCTCTTTCTCTACATCTATAGCTTTCAACTTAAGGCTCAAGGCACCTCCTCAGAAAATGCTAGCTTTTACATTTCAGTTGTTTTTTGACCACAGAAAAATAACAGAGCAGCTTTGCTGTAAAGAACTCAGACCACCACAGGCCAGAATGTTTGTGAAGCTATGGACTTTTATTTTCAATCTCTGGGTACATAATGGAATTATGTGCATGTGTTTGCAAATATTGAATGACATCCCATGGCACCATTACGGATCATGTGGGATTCTAGTGTATCACAGCACTGAGGGTGAAAAATCACTGCTCTATATCATCCTCTGTTTGCCTCTTCCAGAGACAAGCTACTAGAATAGAAGGACCTTTGGCTTAACCTACTGTGACAGTTCTTATTGACTGACTCTCTTCTCTCTAGGTGTGCTCACCTATTCCACTGTTGTGTGGATTCACAACATTATAAAATTACTATATTTTTTTTCACTTTTCCAAACTACTTTGGCTTGGTGCTTTCCTGTTTTTGTACCTTGCTGAGCATTTCCTTAAATAAGCATCTGTTTGCTCATAATGATATTACCTTCTGTTTTTAGCTCACAGGTTTTTTCCCTGACAGAATATAATTCTTTTGGCTTTAGATATAATCTTTATATGAATTAGCCTACTTTGTAGGTTCTAGATGACTTCTTTTCCTGGATGATCTATGGTTTGAAACTCAAGCTAGCCAAAATGGAACTTCCACTTTATTGGGAACCTTGTTCTCAACTCTTAGACCTATAATCTTCATGCAGTTTTTGATTAGGTTTTCTTCTTTTGTCCTTAATACCTAGTATCTTGCTGAGCCTTGTCATTTCACTTCAAGTTTGTGGATGATACCAAGCTGGGTGGAGTAGCAGATATGCTGAAGGTTAAGGTTAAGATTTATTGACCTAGAGAAATTGGAGGATTGGATGAAAAGAAATCTCATGAGTTACAACAAGGACAAGGGCAAAGTCATTAGTTGGAGCATTGCCAATAGATTGAGGGAAGTAATTATTCCCTTCTATTTGGCACTGGTGAGGTCATATCTGGAGTACTGTGTCCAGTTTGGGGGCCTCCACTACAGAAAGGATGTGGACAAATTGGAGACAGTCTAACGAAGGGCAGTGACAATGGTTAGCAGGCTGGAGCACATGGCTTTTTGAGAGAGGCTGAGAGTACTGGTCTTATTTAGCCTGCAAAAGAGAAGACTGAGAGGGGATGCAATAGCAGCCTTCAGCTACCTGAAGTGTGGTTCTGAGGAGGATGTATCTAAACTGCTCTGAGTGGTGGCAGATAACAGAACAAGGAGCAATGGTGTCAGGTTGCAGCAGGGGAAGTTTAGGAAATACTTTCTCTCAAGAAGGATAGTAAAGCACTGGAACAGGTTACCCAGGGTGGTTACAGAATCTGCATCTTTGGAGGCTGTTAAGCCCTGGCTAGACTAACCATTGGCTGGGATGATCTAGGTGGGTCTGGTCCTGGTTTGAACAGGGGGTTGGACTTGATGACCTGAGATCCCTTTCAACCCTAATTTTCTATGAGTTTTCTTATTGAATATGTCCACAATTCTTTCTTCTTTACTGGTGACCTGTGCCTTAATTTAGAGGTGGGCAAAATATGGCCCATAGACCCTATCTGGCTGGTCAATTAATCCTATCTGACTTGCCAGCCACCACTGATGGGAGCATGAGGAGAGAAGGCTGTACCCTGCACCAGGTCCAGGCCGGGCTGCACAGCATGGAGATTTCTTTGCTCCCCCACATCCATACCTCCCCTGCCACATGGCTTTCTGTTGGCACTGCGCAGTCCTGTCACCACAGCTGCTGGCAACCAGACCCACGTAGGATGGGGTCTCATGCAGTGTGCCAAGTAATTGTTTTGCCCACTGCCTTGAGCTGCTGCCACTGTGACATCACTATTAGGTGAGTCCTTGCTGGCTGCAGGGGGGTGAGGTTTTGGCCTGGAGCAGTTGCTACCAACTATCTCAGTGTGGCATGGTGGCAGTGAGTCATTATGACATATGTAGATGAGATGCTATAATGACACGCTGCAGCATGCCTCACCTCATTAGGGCATGGCTGCAGAGCCAGGGCTGCTCAGCCAGCAGAAAGCGAGGGTGGTGGTGAGAGCGGGGCTGTATGCAGGGTGAGTGGTGGGATTATCTGTGTGCTGCGCTGTGCAGCCTAGCCTGGCCCTAGCTGCAGCAGTATGGGCACAACCTTCTCTCCTCAGGTTCCTGGCAGCAATTGGCCAGATAGGATGAACTGGCATTTCCTGGCTGTCCCTCCTCCCCCCTGCCCCGGTCTGTTACTTTCCCCGTCATAGATCCAAATGATCCTATGCCATTCAAAATATCTGTACTGTAATTTTTCTTGCTGCTCATTTCCCTGCTTGTCTCCTTTCCATCCTTTTATTCCCTAACCCTAATAGTCTTCTTTCCCAACTGCTATACTATAGTAATTTGCTAGTTCTCAGGTCTTATCAAATGTGATTTCTTCTTGTCAAGCTGATCCAAATCTGAGTTCTGACAGCTGATGGGAATGGGACTTTTCAACAAAATTCTGACACTAAGTTCTACATAGAAGAGCCTCTTTACAGAACAGTTTGTAAGAAGATGCTCTTTGCGCATCTTTAGTTCTGTCATGTTCAGCTATGGAGAAGTCAGTAAGGTAGTTAGCCTAGCTACCCTTACTAGCCTGCTGTCCAGTTGTGTGCTATGATCAGCAGGAATTGGTCCTGTGAGATTTCTCATGTTATATTCCCACAATCTCTACACATTTTAGAGAAAAGTTTTGCCATCTTACAAAAGTCTTCAGACACTAAAATGTCATACAAAATTATTACAGTAGTCCCAAATCTATCTTTTTTCAGCACTCTTATTGACTTCAGTCAAACTGTTATCCATCAACTTTAAACCAGTAGCTTGTAAGAATGGGGAAGGGTAGACATTTTATTACTTTGACAACTTCTTTAAATATCGTAGGACGCACCTCCACATGCAGTTAATTCGAAGCAATAAGCTTCGGAGCAGTTTGAGCCAGAGTAAACTGGTCCCAGGCACAAAGTCCAAACATGCAGCCAGGAAAGCAGCAGTGTACACCAGGGCCAGAGGCATGATGTTCAACCCCAGGCTCTGGGTGGTGATGTTGTGTAGCAGAGGGGCTAGCTGGGGTATGAGGGTGCTGAAAGTGAGGAGTCATGTGGCTAGGTGGAGGGCAAGAGTCTGGCCCCTGGCTGGCTGGGTTGAGTGTTATTTCATGCCTGTGGTCAGCATCTATATGTGCATTTAATCACAGTTAATTACCCTACTGTAAGACACAGTACTTTTTACAGAGGTGTTAATTAGTTTACTGAGACTCAGTAGCACATGTAGATTGTGAGGAAATCCTCCTTGGTCTGTGAGGAAGGTCAGAGAGATCGCGCAATGGTTAGAAGGCTTTTGCAGTTTGGGAAGAAATAGTAGTTCCTTTTCTTTCTAGTAGCTTTTCCAGGGAAGATGTGTAATGTGGCTATTGTCTATTCAGACATTTCAGAAAAGTTGCGTGTTCCACAGATATTAAGATGATTTTTAGTTCTCCTTGCAATAAAGATGCATCAGAAGTGCTGTCATATTTAGTTTACAATATTGTTCTTGAATAATTATCTTTGCATTCTATTTGAATTTTCACGTGAGGCCTGAAGTTGGTTATTGAGCTGATAAATCAGATGCAGATTTAAAAAGCATGGTAGTAGCAGGCAGACCAGATCAAACTAGTAAGTTAAAATTTTTCTGTAGATAATTTTAGATTTTGCCTGGCTTTTGAGTTACTAAAGGTAATACATTATGTATTGAGAATTTCACTTCCATGAAATAAATAAGATGCCTTTGCAAAGAAAATACATTTTATTAGTATTTAGTAAATTTTATTAGGCTTTAGTATGGTTAGTTCTAGAATGAAGGGAATCCTGTATTTTTTCTAAGTTCTTCCATTTTATAATATTAATGTTTATTAAAGTGCCTGCCAATTTCTGAATTTTAAGTGCCCCAGATTAATTTAGATTATTTCACTGTGATATTTTATTACATAGACTTTCATTTAATTTGTAGAATTTAATGTTCATATTGCATTAATATTAATTTTAAAATATTTTTTCTTATTAGGTAACTGTGTATGTTGCACTGTCACTATATTCTAAAGCACATTGGTAACAAGAAGGAATAATGCAATATCAAAAAATGAAATAGCTTGTATTATGAAGCTGCATCTGCATGTGGGAGGTGATTTAGAAAGAGGACAGTTCCAGTGTATATAACAGGACTAAGACATGGCATATCTCCTTGATCCTTTGAGTCCACCAGTACAGAGAGATGAGTTGCATTTAAATAGGATTTTGTGAGTCGTCATGATGAAGCGATATAACTTTGCAGTGGGCTTTTAGCATGAAGAGTTCCACTATGATACCTTTAAAGGTAGTCATCTTGCTTTTAAAGCAGGTGGTAGAGAAAAAATAAATGTACATTGTTGAATGAAAGGATCAGATTGTTTTCTCTAGTCATTTGGACTTGATGAGACAGGAGTATTTCATTTTTGATAACTTCATCATACTTGCTTGTCTAAGAGAAACATGTGTGACTGACCAATATAAGCAAAAAGATCTGATAAAGAAAGTCAGGTGTTTGTAATGGCACAACTGCTTTTCAATTCTTGCAATTCTTCCTGCCCCTCTCACTTTCTGCTTTATGGGTGAGTTGCTGTAGTCATAACTAACTCTCTAAAAATAACCAGGGATTTTCCGGTACAATGAGACATACAATTTGAGAGGGAAAGAGACTGGGTTGTTGCTTGCTACTAGTTACAAGCAGTTTTCTTGGCCAGTGAGAAGTACAGTAACACCTGTGGGGAGAGAAATTATCAAGGTGGCTTCCTGGTTATTTAAATAGAATTTTGGAAAGGAAAAGAGAATACCATAGTAACATTTTATAGGCTGTTGACACTGTTTATTATGAGAAATCTTTCATGGCACAGAGTTCTATAGTTACTTGTTACAAAACTTCTTTCTCTCGCTTTCTGATAACAGGTTCTGGACCTTAGATACCACACCAATTTGTGCAGTGGGAATTTCAGGAAATATCTATTTTGTACTGCTATAGGGGGACTCTACAATAAGCTTTTCACTCTGTCATCTAATATGATTTATCACGTCCAGTGGTGGCTTTTCTTGTTGCTTCTGTTTGTTCACTTTTGTTTGTCTGATGATATATCGTTTACTGAGACTTAGATTTAGAGTCAGTCATTGCTCCATTGAGAAATGTGAGCGAGAACCATTATTCTGTTCCTTCTGATGACTGTGGGTCTTGTATCTTTTGGTACAAGGACAAAAAATAAAGCTAAGTAAATATATTTAACTCTTCAGCAAACTATTTTATGAACATATATTAGCTTTAAAAGCTTTGGAGTTGGGTTTGCAGAATTGCCAAAGAAGGTATACTTTTAAGTTCATGAAATTATATAGATTTAAATAAAAGTGTAATTTGACCTTCAGCCTTCTCTAGATATGCTGGTACGTGAAGGCATAATCACTTACTTAACTTTTGGGTACAAGGTTGAGGTAGCAATAATGTCAGATACAAAAACAATGTGAGCATATATAAATTTAGCTCATTTGTTTGTAAACTTAACCCATTTGATTTAGAAACAATCAGACCTGAAATATAATTTTAAAATTATTTTCCACAATGGAATTCTGTCTCAATGGATACTTGTTTCTAGAGCATCTATAACTTTTATCTTCTGCTTTGGAAGAGTAAAAACATGCAGTGGTTTCTAAAGGAGCTATTTCTTGGCAGATTTGACCATAGTGGGAGGGCTTGAATAGTTAAATAAGCAGGCTACCTTTTATACTGGAAACTCTCTTCTTGAGTTCAGTTTATGGGTGAGTCTACATGAGGTGCCATGTCTCATTGCTGTAGTGATGTAGCATCGGTGGCCACTAACCATGACGCTACCACTACTAGCATGTTGCTACTGCATAGTAGAGTTGAAAACAACCTGTGAGCTGCCAGGACTGCTCAGTAGCACTTAAGCAAGTATTAAATGACTGCACAGTACCAACTGCACAGTCAGGGGCATGTATAGATGTGCCCACTGTCTTAGTGTGAGAAGTCTGATCCCAGTTGTGTTGAACTGAATTTTCATAAATATATGCAATGATATTTTATATTTTTAAATGTTTCTATTGTAGCCTGAAGGAAGGGGGATGATTGAACTCCTACATATGTTTCAAAAATTGAAATATAGACATAAAAATATTTGTCTATATTGGGGTGGCCAGCCCGCATCTCTTCAGAAGTTAATATGTATCTCCTTGAATCTTTGCACAAGCACATGGTAACCAGCCTTCATAGCCATTACATACGTCACATCACGTGACGCAATTGTGCGCAGTGAACACATTACTCATTTTGGACTCCAGAGCCTTGGGTTGGCCACCCCTCATCTATATCATCAAAAGTCTGTGTTGCAGAGCACTTAGATGCCCTGCTCCTATAAAGAGGGGAAACTGCTAGGGAAAGAGCCCTAGCAGTGAGTAAGGAGCCCAGCTGTTGGTCACCAGGGCAACAGGAGTTAGCTAGAGGTCCACACCTGTCAGCAGTTGGCTGACTGAAAGGGGCAGGGCCTGGCTCCCTTATAAACCCTAGGGCTGAGACCAGGATGGCAGTTCCCTGCTGGCAGTCAAGGGGGAAGGAGCTCTGCAGGAGCATGCAAAGGGGAGAGGCCTGACTGCACGAGCAGCTCCTGATGCTGTTGTGGGATGGAGTATTCCCTGGTAGGGCTTGAATGTTGTTATAGCTAGGCAATTTGTTTGTTATAGCCAAAGGGCTTGTGTTTTGTTTACTGTGTAAGACCAGTGGCTTGGGTCAGGCTATAAGGAGATGGAGGCGGCTTCATACGGGACTCATAATGGTATGAGGACCCCAGCCCCAGAGAAGGGGGCAGCATTTGAGAAGCCCCAGAGAGGGAGGGGGCAGCATTGGCGAGTGCCAGGAAGGCTCAGAGCAAGACGAGGGCTGCAGAGAGCCTGAGTGCCAGAGAGGGTGCAGAGCAAGACAAGGGCCGCGGAGAGCCCAGGGAGAACAAGAGGGCTGAAGTATAACAGGGCCCAACCTGAACAAAGTCCGTTCCGTCTTGAGGCTTGGGGAGTGGTAAAGGGGTGGTTGGAGCCACGCATGGCCCATGAGGCTATTACAGAACGGGACCCACAAGAGGTCAGGAAACCCATGGGGTCAGAGTGTACAGCAAATTGTGACTAAGGGGGCGTAAAAGGCAGTTTCCCAATTATATTTTTTATCATCAAAGACATGGCGAGTGAGAATTGAGGGTGCACATTGGGTCAACTTGGCAAGGTAAGGGGGCCTTAGGAAGATCACAGCCATCCTACTGGACCCCACACTGTGACAGTCTATTATCACCTATATTTGCAGACTTGGGAAAACCAAAACACAAAATCAATCTAGCCATGTTAATACTTGGTGTCAGAGAGCTTTTGATAGACCATTATCCTTCTGTGCAATAATTCTGTTGCTTGTAGGTACAGAATGCGGTGGCCTCTAAAGAATTGTTAGAATGAAAATTTGTATTTTTCTAGAACTAACTAATGCAATTCCTGCAGAACTTGCATATAAACTGAAGGCTTACTCCTAATATCCATGGCTCCAGCTTCCCTGATGTTAATAGACTATAAAATCCTGATTTTTAATTGTGTATAAATTAATCTTTAATGTTTTGCTGTAGTGACTTAAACAGCTTTACTATATCCTCACGGCAGGGGGTTTTATTGTTGTTTCATTTTTTTTGGTAACCTTATATGGGAACCAAGGCACTGACCTGTTGAAGTAGTTTTCTTGTCTTGAAGATGACAGGTTTTTTCTCAGAGAGTTCCCTTCTTAAAGAAGGATGTACTGCTGCATTTCTGCCTGATCTGTGGCAGGACCAGATGCTCAAATAAACCAGGGGTCTGGAATGGGTGGAGTAGAGCACTACAGGAATATCTGTTATAATGAAAAACATTGTTTTAAATAAGTTTGACTGGCTTCCGAAGTGAACTAAGCCAAGTGTAAATATAGCCTAAACCTCAAATTTTATTTTCTTTCAGTAAGTTTATTCTGCCTGTTTATTTCAGTGAATTCCTTTGTAGATTTTTTTTGTTAGCTAACAGTCTTTTTATACATGAGTCAGAGTAGACTGCACAAGAATGCACATGTTCATAACAATTTCTAAAGTGTCATGGGCTGAAAGGATGCCTACATTTTGAAGGAAACTTGTCATCTATAATATTCTATAGTCATAATGCATAGGTATCTTCCAAAAATAAAGAAGCATGTTCAATCAACTATTTACCTCACTTCATTAGAGGTATTCTTATTGTCTGTCTTATAAGCCATAACATCTTTTTGTTAATTATCTGCTGAGAACAAAGAAGGCCATTATAAAACTACTTAATGATTACTTTGCACTGTTTCTTCACCAGCCTAAAGGGACCACCCTGCCTAATATGATGCAGGATGACCAGTGAGGGTGAATATACGCCCACCATTTATTTAGATCTTGTGAGGGAGCTTCTTGAGAGGCTAGACATCCAGAAATCAGCTGGTCTGGACAGATTGCACCCAAGAGTGCCTAAGGAACTGGCAGACATCATAGCGCAGCCACTGACAAGGATATCTGAGAACTTGTGGTGCTTGGGTGGAGTACCTGAAGATTGGAAGAAAGGCAGTGTGGTGCCTATCTTCAAGAAAGGGAGGAAAGAAAACCTGGGGAACTACAGGCCAATCAATCTGACCTCCGTCCCTGGAAAGAGCTTGGAAAAAATTATCAAAGAAACCATTTTTGACAGGCTAACAGAAGGCAACATTCTGAGGGATAGCATGGGTTTGTTGAGGGTAGGTTTTGCCTAACCAATCTAATTTCCTTCTATGACCACGTGATGTATTATTACCTGGATAAAAGGGAAGAGGTTGATATAATATATTTGGACTTAAAAAGGGCCTTTGACCTGGTGTCTCCTGATGTCTTCATGGAAAAATTGGGCAACTGCGGCCTTGAATACAATACAATGGCTGAGAACCTGGCTCTGAGGTTGGACCCAGAGAATGGTAGTTGATAGAACTGAGTTAGCATGGCACTCAGTGACCAGAGCTGTCCCCGCAAGGCTCCAGTCTTGGACCTGTACTCTTTAATGTCTTTATAAATGATCTGGATTCTGGTGTCTGAAGCAGACTGGCTAAATTTATTGATGACCCCAAACTTTGGGGAACAGTATCCACACTTGAGGATAGGCTGGTGATCCAGGCTGACCTCTATAGGCTTGCAAAGTGGGAGGAGAAAACCTGATGGCATTCAATACGAAAAAATGCAAGGTGCTGAACTTCGGGTGGGGGGGAGAGCACATCACATTTAGGCTTGGCAGTGCCCTCTAGCATCATGATTGAAAGAGACTTGGGGGTCATGATTCACCACAACATGAATATGAGCCACTAGTGCAATACCATAGCTGGCAAAGCAAACAAAACTTTGGCTGCTTGCATCTACCACTGCATCTTGAGAAAGACCCAGGATGTTATCCTTCCCCTGTACTTGGCCTTGGTGAGGCTGCAGGTGCAGTAGTGCATCAATTCTTTGTGCCACGATTCAAGAAGGATGTGGAGAAGCTTGAAAGAGTCCAGAAGAGAGCCACACACATGATTAGAGGGCAAGAGAACAGGCCTTATGAAGAGAGGCTGTGAGCTATGGGACTTTTGAGCCTGAAGAAGCACAGACTCAGGGGTGACTTGGTGGCAGCCTATAAGTACATGAGGGATGTACATCAGGATCTGGGGGAATGCCTGTTGACCAGAGCACCCCACATGATGACAAAGTCCAATGGTCACAAACTTCTGCAAAACTGTTTTAGGCTGGACATACGGAAAAACTTCTTTATTGTCCAAGCCCCCAAGGCCTAGAACAGACTACCCCCAGAGGTGGTACAAGCACCTACTCTGAACACTTTCAAGAAACATTGGATGTTTATCTTGCTGGGATCCTTTGACCCTAGCTGACTACCTGTCCCTTAGGCAGGGGGCTGGACCCAATGATCTTACGAGGTCCCTTTCAGCCCTGATGTCTATGAGATCTATGAAGCATGTGTAGAATCTTCAACAGAAACACTACCTCAACTTCTGTTCCTCTTAATTTCCCTGTAAACCATCATACAGTGGAGGATAAAGTTTTCCTACATGTAAGTGGTGCAGGCTATTTGTATTTCTTTTGAAATAAACATTTGAAGCTTTTGAAGACAGTTCAAGTTATTTACTTATGGTTTGTTTTAATTATTATTAATGAAAATTTAAAACTGCTTACCCAAAGTCCGTAAGTTTTAAAACTAAAAGTAGAAATGAAAAAAATTTTGTGATTCTCCTCCCCCTTCTCTCTCCCCAGGTAACCTTCAATGTACAGTTGATTTGTCCAGTTTCCTTGAGATTTAAATATTTTCTTCCAGTGATTTCTTCTGAAAGACTATATTGTGTAGTTCAGAAACTGAAGTCTCTTACCTGTTATCCAGTCTTGTTTTTTTAAATGAACAAAAAGCACGTACAGTGAAAAGTGGTCTTACAGATTCCTTCCATATACTGTTCTAAGGTATCTAAGACCTTCATTAGGATTGTCATTCTTAGATATTTTTTCCTTCATTTATAAACTGAACCAACTTATTGCTACAATCATTCTTTCAGTCTCTGGTACCTTATTAGAAATTTAGGACAGGTGGATATTGGTCAATCAGTCAGTTGTGTGTGGTCCCAATAATTTTTTAATAATAGCATTGTGTGTCTGCCAAGTGCCGGGAGCTAGAGTTGGGGCATCAGAACTGATGTCTCCCTTTTACTTTAGTCTCAAAAAAAAAGAGAAAGGTGGGGAGGAGCTTATGCTTTGTACTATCATAGCTGAGGGGGTGTGCATCACTGGGGTAGCAGCTTGTGGTGGGGAATGGGTGGGTACAAAAATTGCTGCGACTGTAGAAGTAATTGCTGTTTGCACGGCAGCATCCAGTGCTGCCCTGGGAGTGGAGCTGCCTGGTTATGCCTCTGAGTGTACTAATTCCATGTTGATATTGAGAGTGAATTGTGGCTCCCTCATTGTAACCAAGGAATGTAGTGACTCCTAGGTGCTGGAGATAAATGGGAAATGATGTCCCCACAACTAAACTTTGTGATATTGTGACATTTACAGATTTTTTGGGGGGGGAGGGGGGAGTTTCATCCTTATTGACTGTAGTCTGTAGAGAGCTGGCAGAACATGTTTGTCCTTTTTTGATTTTACATTCTTAAATTGAGTAACAATATATTTTTCTTGTAAGTATCTGGAGTTATCAGAAATGCATGGGAAGGTGGGTTGCATGACTCTTTCAGTGTTAGCGGGTCAGCATTATGACAGAAAAAAACCCCAACTTTGTGGTCTAAAATGATTTTAGTTTTGTGTTAGTAGTTGTCAAAGGGCGGATTTAAAAAGATATAGTATTTTGAGTATCTGTGAATAAAGCCTCACCACTGTAGGCTTCTTTCCCATATTTCACTACCTCCCAAGTACTACTCATGTTTTCATCAGAGTTATAAAATAAGTAGGTTTTTTCATCATTCTTGTTACTAAAATAGCATGCAGGTGCTGGATTGATAAAATAGTAGCAGACCCAATTTTGTTTCAATGATAGGGGGCATTCTTTATGCTCTACCTCATAGCGTTATATTGCATAAGTGGGTCTAATGCATTCATTGTAGGTGCTTATACATTGACTTTTACTTTTATTTACCCTGAAACCACATATTGATCTCTGATAATGGCAAAATACCAGATGAGATTGTGCCTTTTTCTCCTTTTGGTAAGGCAGTTCTTACGTAAACTGGATTTTGTAACTGGTCAATAATCCATCCTGATAACTTTTCTTTTACATGGATACGATAAATGTGCACTTACTGGCTTTGCTGAGGCTGCAGTGATGTGTAACAAATAACAAGGTCTGAATTGCTTGTTGTATATTGACATGCTAGTTGTTACTAATCAGAATCCTGATACTTAAAATTAATAGTGGTTACGAAGAACAGCAGTTAAGAACGTTCATCTTCCAAGTAAATCAATGTAAGATTCACTTGTAGTTTAAATTTTATATACTGAGGGCACTTAAACCATTAAAAATGGTAATAGGTGCCCTAAAAGCATTTGTTTCAAAGCAGTATGTCATTTTGGTACTGTGACAGCAGACGGTGATAACTTTGCTTTAAGGGAAACTGCTATTCATTTATCAATTAAATGTCTATGGAAATGTACGTTTTTGCTGTAGAATGATTATAGCAGGGTATTGTAAGTTAAATCAAAGGACAAGATTTATGTTCTAACCTTTTTAGTTTTATCATGGCCAACATTAATTAGAAAGGTCTTTTGGTGGTAATAGGACACTGGAGTTTGAACTTTTTAAAGACATAAATATTTCTTTGATAAAACTGCTTCTCCTTTTGTGCTTTGCTGTCCTTCACAGTGACACTGACATGGCAGTCAACTCTATGCAGAATATAAATGTTGTTCTGGGATTTTGTCGTGCTTGTATTGTATTGAAACGCATAAGAATGTGTGCATGACATTCTACTTCATGGTTATATGGCTGACATTTATTTAAAGCATAGCAGAGAGTGATTACCTAGTACAAATGAGTATGTTTGTACTGCACTGGTGTCACTGTTTGATATTAACAGATAACCCTAAGAAATAACCCTAAGCCTAAACTATGAATTCTGGAAATTTTTAAGATTGGTGCCTTGGAATGCTATGGCATTCATATACTAGGATTGTAGCTTTATTATTGCTTTACCAGAATGACCTCATTTAAAAAAAGACATTAAAGTGTTTTGTTTTGTTTTTTAACAATTGTATTGATTCAGATTCTTTATAGCAGCTGTATTTTTAAAAAAGTAAACCAAAAGAAATCATACAGGGGTTATATTTTAACATACTTTTGTCAGTAACTTCCATGGATAGTGTCTGTTTTGTAGAAATCACAAATACCTGTGCAGAGTTGTAGGAAATAGGATCGTAGGAAAATAGGACTGGAAGGAATCTCATAAGGTCATCTCATAAGTCACCTCAGTCAAGTATCTTCCAGCGTGCTCTTGAGAACCTATTGCAATACTTGACAACCATCGTAGCTGAAAAGTTCCTCCTAATTTTCATCCTAAATTTCCTCTGCAGAAGCTTGAGGCCATTGCTCCTACTTCTGTCCTCCTACAGCCATAGAAAAGGCCCATTTCCCATAATTGCCTGTGACATATTTAAAGACTTTTATCAAATCTTCCCTCATTCTTCACTTCTCCAAACTAAATCATCCTAGATCTTTGAGCTTTTTCTCGTATATCATGCTTCCCAGGTTTCTAATAATTTTTGTTGCACTCTGTTGAATTATTTCTAGTTTGTTCCCATCTTTTTGAAATCTGTGTTCAAAACTGGACCTCACTAGTGTTAAATAAACATTAAAGGAAATGATTCTTCTGCTCTGAGTCATGTTTTTGTACAAATGTTTGGATTTGGGGATGAGGAAAAGCAGGAGCTCAATCATACAGGCTGGAATTGAGAAATTTCCACTAAAAATTAGGTTTTTAACTAGTATGATTTTTTTTTTAAATGTGCTCTTTATAAGATTTTGAATTGTCATTACTCATTAGTAAGTTATTTTGGCTTTCAGCCAAAACAATTTAATATTCAATTTTAAACTTTATTTCTTTTGTTATGGGCCACCCCCTAACTTTTCCTCCAGCTCTGCTCCTGGGCTAGGTTTGTGTTTGTGAAGGAGATAATAACCAGCATAGTTTATTGAACCTTCTTCATTTCTGTTTGGGATGTTGTGGCATTTGAAGGGGGAGAGCAGTCAGGCACAAGATGCTATGTAGATTAGAATGAAAGTGACACATTGAAGATCATCTTGAATTTCCTGTATGTGGAAATTTTAAATGAGTGGTGCTCAATATTTTGGCCCCATGCCTTCTCATCCCTGAATGCTGGGATTGCATCCTGGGAGCCTAGCCTGACACCCTCCCAGCCTCATGATATTGGGATTGTGTCCTGGGGCCAGGCTGCAGAGCTCCCCATGGATCTGGAAATTTGTAAGTACAGGAATGGTGCCACCACCATTTCCCCCAAATTTCTGGATGTGTGGTGAGCCTTGGAGGCTGGATGACCCAAGGCTGTGATCTAGATGCAACTTGTAGGCTGGGGATTGAGAACCCCTGTTTTTAAACCATAGCTACTAACTCCATCTTTCGGTGTAAATAAAGTGTGCCCAACCAAAGAATAATACTGGCTCTCCAGCATGTTAGTTTGTTTATTTACCACAAGAATTAGTGATTGTAACTAGAGGAATTGTTAATTGTGTTGCTGTACTAGCTCATAGGCTACTGAGGCAGAAATAGAGTTAACTTCTTATGTGTTCAGTCTGCCTTTATCTTTTAAAAATCAGAAAAATCTCTCCTGATCTTGCCTTTCTTTTTTCAAGTGAACCTGTAAATCCCAAGGATTGCTTACTATGAATGAAAATAACAGCTGCTGCAGTTAAATGTGTGTTACTTGGGATTTTTTAGTGCAAAGTTTGCACTATATTTTTCTTTCCTTCTCTGATTTTCTTTTTACCTGGTGTTTTGTCTCTTGTGGCTCCATTCATCTTTCCTCCCATCTTCCTCTGATTCTCTCTTCCTTTCTTTCCACTTTTTTTTTCTTGCTCTTCATAAGTGAAGGAAGAAAAATGAAGTTATTTAAAAAGATCATCCCAACATGATGACTTATTTGTAATCACACTGCATAGTGTTGTCTTCTATTTCACCACCCTGGCCTGCCCTGCCATTTTTATTTTTCTTCCCTGTCACAACTCCTGTTACCCTGGTGATGGACACTAGATAAAGATTTTACATCCATTGTTTATATGACCCTGAAAAAGAGCTTTCGATTTGTTCTCTATTGTGCTGTATTGGTTTAATAAAGCAATAGCATCAAATTACTCTGCGGTAATCGAAATATTATTTCATGTCTAAGTAATTCTTGTTATATTGTCAGAGCCCTTTTTCCTCCTTTTTTCCTTTTTCCTATAAGCGTGTGCTTTGTCATCAAGTTGTATTCACTGCTTGGACTGTGTAGGCTGTCAGTGCATCAGAGTTGTTGATTGCACCTTTACTTGTGTTAGCTTTGTTCATTGCTTTCAATTTTTTTCCCTCTTAGTCTGGATAGCATGTCACTTTTTATTATGCAAACATTAAGCCAGGTTCCACTTTGACTTCAGTAGCACAATCTGTGATTTCCTGCTTCAATAGAATACGCTGTTGGGGGAATTTAGTTGTGAGCAGCAGAGAAAATTTTAGAGAATAACATTGATAGATGAGATGCTTGAGATTTTTAGCTGTGCACATAGGTGGTGTGGGCTCTGTGGTAGATGCTCCTAGAAGAAACACCTCTGCTTTGAATTATAAAGGATGTTTGTTTTAATTAAATTCAGATTTTGTAAATGATAAGCACTTGTTGACTTTCTTTTAGGGGGATGCACTTTTGATGATGGTCCAGGTCCCTGTGATTACCATCAAGACTTATATGATGACTTCGATTGGGTGCATGTCAGTGCACAAGAGGCTCACTATTTGCCACCTGAGATGCCTCAAGGTGAGAACAGGGGTTATGGTACATACTAAACAAGGAAAGTTTGTGACCTTTGTTTTCTCCTTTTTTTCAGTTTTGATATTTCCTTACAAATAGCCTTTGAAGTTGACTTGAAATTAGATAGCTGCCTTAAAGAAACCCAAAACAAAATATAAATAGGTAGATCTTTGCACCGTTCATAAGTTTTACTGTATTGGAACTTCCTATTGAGTTTAATGAACATCACCGATCCAGAACCTGGTCGAGCTTCATGGAAGTGGATCCCCGCAAATGTCAATAATTCTGTTTGCTCATTTTCGCCTAATCACATGCACACAAACTTAACCAGGTTCTAGTAACTGAATGTTAAGACACATAATGCAATTGTACCTCTGAAGTGACATTTGATATTTGGACCAAATCTATAAGATTAATATTAAAGGGAAAAAAAAGATTAATGAAAGTAACTGGCTGCTTATCATCTGGAGATAATCAGAGAGGCTTTGATTTATGGAAATATTGCCATTTTAATTACTATTTAGGACAGGTAATGAACAACTGAAGAAGTACAGTCTAGATGACCTTGCCTGCTCACCTCTGATGAACAGCTTAATCTGCGCTTCCCAGACAGCATGATATGCAGAGAGAATGAAAGCATTTGAAATTCAGCTACATTTTCCAATTAATAGGACATTAAGTAATTAATCATGCAGAGGAGGAAAAAGGTCATGTCTACTTCATTTGTATCTAATATAGTTCCTGTTTAGGATTGTATGTGGTGGGGGGAGGGTGAGAGGCAGCATAAAAGCAACTAACTCTTTCTCCATTTGTTTCTTCAAGCTCTTATTTATTACTTATATATTCCTATCCTTCCTTCTCTCTAACAAACTACTTTTACTCCTGTAACTAGTGACTTAGGTAGGCAGTCACTGTTTCACTCTGTTGTTGTTGATTTTATGTACATGGATACATTTTATCAGGCACCATGTTTGTTAAAATAGAATAATTTGTTAAGCCACTTCCATACTTGATTTAACGGGCTGTTTGGAGCAGTGGATTTCTGCATAAAGGAGTGTAGATTTGAGCCCATAAGGATCACATTCATTGCTGATGGTTTTTCTATAAAAGAAATCAAGGTAGTGTTTCTCCAAGAAAGGCTGTAGTTAGTTATTCTCAGATTAAGCTGTTTTAAACCACAGTCAGCCTTATGAAAAGGCATAGACTTATATTTACTCAGTAAGTATCTGTAGAAGTAAAATATTCTGAGACTTCAGATCCATTTTGTGCAAATGACTGGCAATTTGAATGAGTCTAAATGACAAAATAACTCTTGCTTCTCCCGGAATAACATATCTGTCATCCTTAGACAATTTTCAACATGAAGCATCACTCTGCTTCTTGACCTGATACCTGCTTTCTGTTCAGTTCTCTACTGTACTCCTTTTGTGTGGAATATAATTTCTTATCCAGATATGTCATACAGATGCTACAACTGTTTTTTTTTTCACATACTATGGTAAGAACTCAGTAACTTAATAAAAAAATCAACTGTTTAACAAGGTGGAGGATGTGGGGAATACCACAAAGAAGAACATTCCTGCCAGTTCATTCCTGAGTCTGAGTTGTGAAGTCCGAACTTTTATATTTTAGATGTTTTAAAACCTTCAGTTAAGTCTGGGGATTTGGTAAACTGCTAGTTCTTTAATAAGATTACGCAGTCTGATTAGGACTGTCCGTATTCAAAAGATCCATTATATATACCCCAACTCTTGTATTCAAGCTACGTCATGTTTAAAGGAGTAGGCCATTCATTCAGTGTTAAGGAATTTACTACGCAGAAGAAAGTTTTTATAATAGTCTTAATGTACTTTATGAAACTACTTTTGAGCATGAGTCCCAGTTGTTTCAGTCTGTCTCTACCTTAATTGCTTTGTGGAATGCTGCCTTGTTTCAAAATGAAACAGTTCTTATGTTGATAGGTCCCTTGTTCAGTTTTGGCCCAGATTCCTAATGAATGAAAGGTGTGAATGCCTTGATGCATTTTACAATTTGGCCAGTGTAAAATGTTTTATTATTTTTTAAAAACAATTTTGGATGAATATCTGCATTCAAGCAGCTATCACCAACTTTGAAGTATGAGAGTGTATTTATCAACTTGGGATAGAAACAACCCAAAGGTTTCCAGAATCAGAAGTAAGGTGTAGTGAAGCAGGTAGTTTTGTTAGGGAGGGCATGTGGGTGCAGGAACATGGGAATGTAGCACTAGGCTAACATCAGATAGTGGAGCAAAGATAAGATATCTTCTTGCTGACTGGAGCTGCTGTTCAGGGAAGTAGTAGAGAGGTGTTGGTTAGATAGTCCTGTTAAAAACTGCCCTGCTTTCATTGTCCTAGTGTTGGTGTGGAATCCTGTATCAACAGTTAGGAGGGGAAGTGGTAGGGTGGAGAGCAAGGGAATTAGAAGAGAGGAAAGGAAAAGAGCCATCACAAGTGTAAATGATAGCTCCCAGCCTGGGGAGGCATGAGGTTACTTTGGTGGAAGGACAGCTGTGATGGCCATTATGCGACTCTGACAGTGCTGTGGAGAGAGCAAAACAAATAAAAAGTCACCAGATACCCTGGGCTCCTACATTTTTCCACATGACATTGTTTGACTTCCATAAAATAAAGAAAAGTAGGTGGAGCTGCAGGAGAGACTAGCAGGTAGAGGGTGGAGAAAAATGCAGTGTTGTGTTTGTGTAGAAATCGCCATATAGTTGCCAGCATTAATGAAGCCCCCTGCTCACAATTGTTGAAACCAGCCTGTGGTGAGCAGCCAGCAACTCCCTTCCCAGCTTCTTGAAGATCTCTGTAAGTAGCCATTGATCCATCAGAGAGACAATTAATGAGAAAATGGAGAGAGATGCTGCAGGTAAAGTTAAGTTGTTGCTATTTGAAAAATCTTGCTTTAATGTAGGTGTTGACACATGCTGTTGATCTCTTTCTTCAGAAATAAATTCAACCCATTCCTATGTACATTGAGAGGCATGGAGGGAAGAAAGCTATATGTGGTTATGGACTGCAAATCAGAAACGTGATAAGTTAGGTCCATGGGTAGGGAAAAGGGATAGGGGATCAGCTGCTGTTTAGATTCTTTTTTTCTCCTCAACTCTTTCTGGCAAATATCAAGCCTGCTGTAGCCATTGGCAAAAGTTTCCTCCATAGAGTTTCTCTGTAGGTTTGGGAAAGGAGTGCTGTTACTTCAGGTGTCTCTGCAAAAACCCACATGCCTGCCCCTGATGCTCAGGCTTTGTTCTTCTCAAAATCTTTTGAGAAGAATCTTTTGGTTTGGGGAAAAATTGCACATGTTTGGTATGGATTTTATCTTTCTAATTTCATCAGAGTAAAACATGGAACTAAGAAAAGACCATAATATTTAATGAGGATTATCTCCTAGCTGGATCTCAATTTCTAACCATGTCAGAATATTTATGAAAAGTATGGGTTAAAAAAACTGAGGTGGGGAAAAGTGTAAGAGTAAGGGGGTTGTGTGTGTGTGAAGTCCTCTGTCATTCGAGTGACAGAAGAAATTTTTTTCAAACTACTCATATTTTCCAAAAAGTTTTCCACTGAACAGGGATGGACCATGGAAAATTTTAGACCTAGAGACAAAATAGTTCAGAATGTTACAAGCATGTGAAAGCTGGTTATAATGCCAAGGGTTTTGAAACCCTAACTCTGGTAATTGCTACCAGCACATCAGTCCAATAACCTCTTCTAAATGATTAATGCAGCTTCAGACATGTTTTCCTGTACTGGTCTAGATTGAAATTTTAAAATTATGAGTAGGAAGCAAAAAGTTCTGCCATAGGGAAAAACTTCACGTAACATTTTTAGTCCATGTAAAAAGAATATTTACTTGCAAATAGTTTAAACTGCATTTTTCATTATAAGATATCTGGATCTCACTATCAGAATCAGTGGAAAGGATCTAGAACAATCCATTTCTACTTACTGAGGCATCTAGTACAGTACTTTTTCTTTTACTTTGCATTTTTCCCATGTTTTAAGGCCTACCAGCTGCTTAATTGCTGCTGTTATTTTTATAGACAGAGGTACCATCTGACAAAGTTCATGTCTACAAAAGCTTATGCCTCTAAACCAGTTTATCTCTTTTGAGGTGCTACCCTGCCTTGTCACCTTCATTCTTTTTATTGGCATTCTGGCAAGGAAAGTTTAAGAACCCTTTGAAAATGCTAGGGTGGTAGGGAGTGAGGAGGCAGGGAGGGTGTCATGAGGATGGAGCATACTATCATATTTATTGTGATAGCATTTGAAAATAAAGATGCTTTTCTTAAATCTAATATATGGGTAATGAAGACAGTTTGGCAGAATGAGATGGGTGCTGGTATTAACAAGGGTAAAAGAGATGAGATATAGAATGGGCAAAGGGCATAAAGGACTTTTAAAGCAAAAACAAGATATTCTGTTTCTAGTGGTGAAGGAGGAATGGCTGAAAGGATGTCAAGAAAAGGATGTTTTGGTTGAAATGGCAAGTTATTGATTGTGATTCTTTGGGCATTCAAATGGTTAATGTGTCTTTTTTAATCTTAACAATTCTGGTATTTCTTTCCTTTATTTTTTATTTGTCCATTTCCTATTTTGATATTTATTTTTCTAAACTTTATGTTCTGTTATTCTGTTTAAGCTTGTTCCTTAAGCATCTTTACATTCTTCACATTTTTTTTGGCTTTCATTCTGTTGTGTTCCCCCCCCACTCCTCTTTTCAAAATACCTGCTTTGCACTCCTTCTCAGTGATGCCTGCAACGTGAAGGAAAAGATGCACCTAAAGTCCTGCCACCACTCTTTTTCATCTGGGCAGCAATGCCTGGCTGGCAGCAGGAGGCAAGTTCAGGGTGAGAATTGTTGTTTCAGGGCTGATGAAGGAGGTAAGGGAAAGGGAAAAGAGAATACTTTTAGTCTTGAATCCCTTAATTGATTTAACAAAGTAGGTGGAAAGGTCCCTTCCTTTCCCTCTTGGGTGGTTCCTATATGATGCTGATGTGTGGATTCTCTTCCCTATTAATCTATTTTATGTCCTTTTTATATGGCTGTCAATACATACACTTTCTACTTGTCTGCCTAGGCAAGCCTTTGGGAATGTATGCATTACTAACCTTTCTATAGTTAGAGGTATATACGATAGAAGGCAGTTAGCATGACTTGAAGCATGTTTGAGAAGGCAGTTAGCATGACTTCTGAACTCTTAATGTGAAATATTCTTCTAGTCATTGTAAGAGAATGCCTCGTGCCCATTTTTGTAAGATTTAGTGGTGGTGTTTCAGTAACGTGACTGGGGACATATTCCATAGTTACTGGTTGGTTGGTTGCTTTTTCCCTATCCACATTATTATAGCTGTTGGTACATTTACCCTGAGTCCTAAAGGAGACAGTTTATTTACCCCATTTGGCTGTCCAGTAAAGCAGCAGTACTCTGAGACAGTACAAGGTCATTGAATGTGAGAGCCTGTAATGGTCTGCTTGAGGGGGAGATGCTTAATAAAGACTGTTATCTTCCTGGATACAGATGCAATCAGAAGAATGTTTAAAGTGTACTGAATGGTAATAGCATGCTGAGTTGGGCATCTTGTGTCTGATCTCTCAGGTATATTAATGTCTGGATTAGCTATCTTATGGTTTTGAACTAGTTTTCAAGAAGCATAAGGTAAATAGAATATTAATGACAAAGTCTTCAGATACACTTGTTTTTTTAAAATGAATAAAAGGACAGAATACAGAAGAACTTTCAAAACTGTGCTCTGGTACTTTATTAATATGTACCTTAAAATTAGGATGTGTTCCAGAGTAGCAGAATTACTACTTTTCCTTCCTCATGAAAGGCACTGCAGAAATTATGAGTTTGGAGAAATTACTTATGACCTGTTATCACCCCATAAAAAGAAATGTCCTTGCCAAAAACACCTATAAAATCTAAACAAATATTGCTGATTCTGGTGGAGACCAGCCAGTGGGTTCTCCAGTTATAGCCTATGAGCTATATATTGGGATGTATTTGGTAGCCTGGTTGGTCTGAGACAAAAATAAATACAAAAAAAATGCTCCCTTTGTGAAAAAATGAAGTTTATTTCCTACCTATGGGGACTTTTTACCATCTTTAATTTTCTTAAAGTCTAATAAAGGGTGTTTGAGCCCAAAAGCTTGCAGAAAAAGATATATTTTTTTTATAATGTCCCAGTTGGTCTAATAAAAGATATAATTTCTGAACCAAGAGCTCTGGTTTTTTGCATTTCTTTTAAATTACAATAAATGTATACAATTAATTTTCCATTTTAAACATGGCTTTGATATTCATCCTGAAGTGAAGGCTATTTCTCTGCCTATGCGCTGCACCAAAGTATGTAGCAGATAGACCCCTGGTTGTAGGGAAAGTGGCCACTATCTGTATAATCCAGAACGAGGTTTTGCACAGGCCCAAGGCAGGACTGCTTGAAGTGACCCGATGGGGATATATAGGATTGTTGGTTGTAGCTGTGTTGATCTAAGGACATAGGCAGACAAGGTTCATTGGGTAGAGGTGATATCATTTATTAGACCAACTAAATACTGGATACAAAAAATCATGGGCTGAATATAGACATTGGATTTATGACACGTTACACTCTGCATGACATGTAACACACCAGATAACCTGCCTTTTTAGCTGATAACCTTCAGTCCTTCACATTTTTCCTCTTCTCCCTCCCTCCCCCATCTCTACCCTTTGTCTTCCAAACTTCAACTCATTTTCATCTCTACAGACTTCTGTTCACCCTAGCTTCTTGACCTCAGAACAGCAGCAGAGTCTCCCAGTGTTTGAGGAAGGGTGTTTATGCCCAAAAGCTTGCAAAGAACTTTTTTCCAACTCTTTAGTTGGTCTAATAAAATATATCACCTCTACCTAAGGAACCATGCCTGTCTCAGGGATATGTGGTCTGAAAATCATGAGATTCTTGTTTAAAGACTATTTGAAAGGGGTCATGAAAGTGCTGCTGTTGTGACCCAGGTGGGCTGTAATGAGGGGATAGATTTTACTTCTGCCTTTTTTCTTGGCTTGCATAAAGCTTAGATTTGTCTGGATTTATGTGGGTAAAGTGTAATTTTAGCTACTTGTTAGTGTCATCAAATTGTGTTGATGAGTTGGAGGAAAATGGCTCGAGATCCTGCCCTGACATTAGGAACAGTTTCAATCTGGAAACAACTTTTGCGATGAATACTGGGTCATCTACATATTCATTAATGCGCTGTAGTACTGTGCATTAAGTTTAGTACTTGGATAACTAAGTACTAAATCAATGTCAGTAACTGGTGCTACTGCTCAGTACCACCGATACACAGGTTTTTACAGATGCTAACTGCACAGTAGCTTAATATGACCGCATAGTAGTGCATGAGCGTGGGTTTTGCCTGGCACACTACTATGCATTGTTATTAGGTGACTGCGCATTTAGCATCTTGTGTAGATGTACACACTGAGTACTTTGTAGCTTTTGCAAATTACCTCCACAAGTAAGATACAAGAAATATTAAACCTGTCTTTAAGAGATGTTAGTTAAGAAAATATGTGCTAATTTTGTTCTTTTTTACTACAAGAGAGCAGAGTTTACAAACTTTATCAGACTCTGAAGCAATTGCATACTGAGTTCTTGCTAATATTTCTCTGTTTTAAGTGACTTGATTTTGCCTATGTACAAGTAGAAACTTCGTGGAATAGTGAGAGTTTATTTGCTGATCCGAGTAGGTGAGAGATGCCATAGGGGAAGAGGCAGTAGTTTTAATATAGAAGTTTGAGGACACAATGTCCCACTTGGTAAAGTGTAACATAGTATTGTTTTACCCAGGTGTGTTCAATCTTTTTCCCTAGTGGGATGGATTGGTTGTGCCTGGTCTGTCTACAGGTCAGATCCATCTGGTGTTCCCTATCCAGTGCCTGGGTGGGAATGATGGGCATCATTTGGCCACATGGAGGAGGGTGTGTGGCAGGCTGGCCCCAATACCTGCTGTAGGAGAAAGGTTTCCCCAGCTCCACGGAGAGGAAATGGAAGTATGGTCAGGCCCTGTAGGAAGAGGGGGTGTGGCCTGGCCCACCGTGGCCCCATGGGGGAAGGGAGTGTAGCTCGGCCCCAATCTAGAAGCAAGGTGGGGGAAGTGGCCTGTACCCATAGGAGGCAGGGTCATAACCCTGACTGGCTGCATGGGGATTGGGACTCAGGAGTTTGGCAGGGAGAAGGATCACCATATTTATGGCCACCGCTCACCCACCACCCATTTCCTTATCTGTGAAGAGCCCTGCAGGCCAGATGTAATGGCCCCAGATGCCAGGCTTGGCCCATGGGCTGGAGGTTGAGTATCCCTGGCTTTAGCTACATATTTATGTTTTTTTAAAAGAATAGATTCTGTGTGCTGGATGGGTAAGAAAATACAAGCTCTGTTCTTCTTTCTTGGAAAGGAAAAGGAAATCTTGTGAGTTGCTGTGGTAAATTTTTGATTTTCCTTCTGCTTTCAACTTTCTTTCTCCCTCTCCAGTATAAGGAAAGTTACTCTCAACCAATGTTTTGTCTAATATCCCAATATGCATATTTTTATATTATATGTACTATGTTGCATGTATGCTGATTGTGGCGGGCCAGTAGGGGGTGCTCCCGTGTTGAGCCACCCACCTCCCTGCACCTGACCACCTTCCAGGCTCTGAGTGCCTCCCTTGGGGTGCCTCACGTCCGGTTGACCCCTTCCCTGGAGCACACCCGCTAGCCTGGGGTTTCTGCTGCCACCATCCAAGGCTCTGGACTTACTTCTGGCTCTGTGCACCTTGGAAAACACAG
>JAGPOW010003642.1:99721749-99740075 GCA_030014935.1 Caiman crocodilus | reverse complement strand
TAGTCCGCAGACCTAAGGGGCCTCCCAGGCATAATTTAGACCCACCCCTCAATAAGTCTCCCACACCAGTCACAAAGGAGAACTTTATTGATTACAGGGAGTAGGGCAGAAACAGGGTAAAATGTAGAGCAATATCACAGAAATAATAGAGGAATATCAAGGAATCCCATAGAGCAAACCAGAGTGGCTGAGGTAGCTATTTAAACACGCATCTGAAATACTGTACTTTAAATATCTAATCGGATCTTGAGAAGCTTACTCACTCTCATCATCCAGAGGTAGTTGGAGTTTCCTCTGGAGGCAGATTACTTTTAGGGCATGCAGAGGGAGCCGGTTCAGGTTCACCTGGATGACCGCATGGCTAATGGCTCCTCTTCTTCTTGGATTGGGGCCTTTTATCCCCTCTCTGACCTCAGGAGCCCAGTCCAATCGAAGCTGCCAAAACTGGTCACAAGCTGACCCATTTCCCAAGCATCCCTGGCTACCTGGGCTGCGCGCAGGGCCAGGGCTGGGTCTCTTCCCCTGCCCAAGTGACCAGAGCATCCACCTCCCAGGCCCAGGCTTTTGTCATGCAGACAGGGATGAGATCCCTGCCCTGAAGAATTCACCAGCAGCCTCTCAGGCTGGCACAGAGAGAGGCTTTTGGAGAGGGGCACTGACAGTGGCATTTCTGCCACACTGATCATGTTAATATGCTATAGCCTTGAGGCCTAGGGAGGTAATGGAATAACTCTAAATGGGCTGCATTCATTCATTGTTAGCTTCAGGGACTTGATCAGGAAATGGATTTTGCCTCTCTGTTAAGAAGCCAGGTTTTTTTTTATGTTCAAGCAGAAACATAAATGAGTTCTACATCTTTGTATTATTCGGGAGTAGTGTATTTAATATTAAACTGCATTGTTTGTATAAGAAATGAGGAATGTCTATCAAATGCAAATCTCAGCCCTATTAAGAATACTTCTGCTGTATCTGTTATCAGAGTAGCTCAAAGCATCTTGTTAATCCATTTTTTTTGTATAGTTCCTTATTAATAAATGGCACCCCATAGAAAATTTGATGTGTTAAGCGTTCAGTTGGGTTGTGAAGAGACACTATTCTGGAATACAGCACTAGTGTGCAGTGGGAGTGAGAAATGTTCAGAAGGCCTTATAGATCATGTGGTATGTAACAAAATGGCTTGCTTTATATGAGTTTATCTTGAAAGGTAGATATTGGAGATTTTGTAGTAATTACACACATTCATATCTCAGATCTTGCCCCTTTCAGATGTGTGAAACAACTAGATAATTCTGTCTTTGTAGAAAATTATAGTAGTAAGGCTAGCAGCAACTGCTAGAAGTGCTTGGATATTTCTGTAGTATTGGTGCTGCACTGTACATTTTACACAGGGTATCTGCCAAGTAACCCAAATTTCATGATGTACAATAAAAAGTTGTTCACTTGTTTTTTTGCAGGATCACATTATCTTTTAGCTGTTCGGTACCTTCATGGCTTTGTAGTATGGATGCGTGTGCTTATAGGTATTGTACTGGCATTGATTTAAATTTTATAATTCAGTTAACAGCAGAAGCTGTGCAAAATAAAACTTTAATTAAGTAGCCTCTTGCGATTGTTCTCTTCTCTCTTTTCCTTGTGCAGGTAATCTAAGCTCTGTCTTAAAGAAGACTGCCTTGTTTTTTGATTATACAATTAAGGCCAAATATTATGTGTCACTTGGTTATGTGTAAAGCGTTTCAGTGCAGCAGAATCCAGGTAGTTTTCACTCTTGCTGTTCACAGTTCTGTGTGTAGAGCTGGAATTGTTTCTTGGTTCAGTTCACTTGCCGCTGCTTGTGAAAGCTGTGTGTATTATGGGCCATTGGAGCTTCTTTCTTGGGAGCCATACCCCAGAGTAGTAACCTGGAAACCTTTGGAGAAGAATAATAGCAAACTCTTTCTGACAGCCTGTAAGGCACATCTGCACAATATCAGAGAGAGCTAGGAAGCAATGCCATAAAAAATGCTATATTTACCTGTTTCCACTCATGACATTTATAGATGTGCTCTGGTAGTTGTGGGGGGAGCACTTTAATTAGAGAGGCTCTGAGAACTACTTTAATTAAAGCACCAAAAGCATCGTGTGTATCAGTGTATGGGCACCCTCAGTGTGCACCACAAAGTAAAAATAGTCAGTACCCTTGTTTGCAGCATTCCTAGTGTGCCACTCTTGAGTTCATCCTCTGGCATAGCCATGAGCAGTGCTGGTGGCAAGCCAAATAATAGCTATATGACATTTTTCTGGCATGGAGTATGGGAGTAGGTGGGGTTAGACTTACAGAATTGTGTTCTCTTATGCTGTCTTGCATTGTGTAGATAAATACCCAAGTTTTCCAAGTCAGATATGAAGATTAGGAGTATATATGGGAAAATGGTGTGGGTATGGATGTGTGTATATTATGGACTATATATATATTTTTTTAAAACAAATAGGTTGGGAGCAAGCATGAGAACATACGTGCATGTGTGTAAAATTACTTCATTTACCTGAATCTAAGGTGATCTCAAATAATTTATAAGCCTGTTATCATTTTTCATGTATAGAATGGCGTTATTGGGGAGTCATCTTAAATGTGTCCCCAGGTTGGAGCCAATGCTGCAGCAGCTACCTGCCACCTTGTACTCAAATTCAAGACAAGGATCATTTTTCTGTATGTTGAATTGGAGGACTGGGGCTTGACTTGGATTTAAATAAATATGGTATATATAAAATTACATACAAGAGAAATAGGGCAAAAGCAGGTGTGTTTGTGTGTGTTTATGTATGTGCATATATATACACACATATAAAGACAAAATACCTGTAGAGGGTTACAACAGGGAAAGGGGAAATTAGTACAGGAAACATTGGGGGGAGGGGGGGGATGCCCAATTTAATACAGAAAAAAATCATGGAGTAAAATCAGGAATAGAAGGAAGTTTTATCAAAAACAAACAAGATTTGACATTTTTAGAGGTGCACCAATACTTTGGTCTGATATCAGATTAGTACCAACATAAAGAAAATTGGCTGCATTGGAAATCGGTTCAATGCAGCTGATAATTTAGTGTGCAGCTACAGCACAGCACTCGGGCGGTGAGGAGCACAGCCAGGCACGTGGAGAGATGCATGTAGCTGGTAAGTCCATTGTGGTAGAAGGCCTATTGGCACCCCTTCTTTTTCTACCCTTTGGCCTTTGGAAAGAGGTTTGGCAACTGTTTCAACGAACTGAAGAGAATTTTATCCTCATATGCTAACAAACTTAGACTTGTTGGTTATTTTGCAAGCTGGAATCTAGGATCATTTTTACTGTGCACTGAGTTAGAGTAGATTGTTACTGATGAATATTCTGTTTTTACAGTGTATGGTCATAATTGGTGTAAAATGTATCAGGGTGTATATGTTACAGGGTGGTGATATAGGCCCTTGGATACTGTTACAATAGAGTTAAGAATTGGACCCATCTCTTCTGGTTGCTATATAAATGAATAGTAATAGGCAGGGTATAATTTAAAGAGCTTTTTATCCATTTTAATGTAATATTATCAAAAGCAAGACTTATAATAGTAAGAGAGGAAAGAATGTGAAGCAATAGAAAAATATTCTTTCTTCTCTTTATTCTCATAATATTCTTCTTGTTCTTTATTACAGTAGTTTAAATTTAACCATCTGCTTATATATGATTTTTTTCAAGCTATCCCGTTTTTGCTGTTTAGCGTATAATTTATATTCACTTGTTATGCTTTTCCTGCTTGTCAGTGCTGATGCAGCATCCATTGATGGTTTCTAACTGTAAATAAAATTACTATAATAAAGTGATATGATTGTGCAGAACTTGTTTTGATTAAACTGATGGCATTTAAAAATTTCTTTTCTTAGGACTAGTGAAGCAATTCTATTTTGAGAATGATCATACTTGTGTATATTCATCCATTACTTATATATTAAAATTTCTGTTAAGCCATTTGTGTCTAGTTGAGTACAGTCAGATCAGGGATGCTTATTTAATTTTTTGTTTACCTCCCCCTTCTGAGCTTTTCATTCCTCTTTATCACTTTATGCATAGATAGCATCTGGCAAAGTGAGATGTTGCTCATGAAAACTTATACATCTCTAAATTAATCACTCTCTAAGGTGCAACTCTTCTGCCTGATTTCAGACTATCATGACTAACTACCGCCCTCTGCTCTTGGTACATAGAGATTGAGAAAGGGTCTCCCTCTTACTGGTGATATCTGTTGTAAACCTGCTGGTGTTGGAGTTTTATTTGCATGGCAGCATGATAATGTGGTGGTGTAGGCACAGAATACATGTTGCTTAATGACTTGGTTTTAGGAGTATTGTTACTCTAAAACCTACTTGAAATGTTGGTTTTGAGTGATTCAGCCAAGAGTCATCTGAGCAGGCATGCTGCTGTCTCTCAAACAGCAGAATCCAGCAGCCAACCCTCCAGTGATCTGGCAGAACAACTTCTTTTTTCTCTTTTAGGTTTGGTTAGATAGTATGCTCAGAACTGAAATCAGTCAGAAATGTGAGCCAATGGGAAAAGCCAGAGACTTCTTCTGTAATACAATACAGTTTTGATTCCAATCCATCCACCCTTGGACAGAAATAATGTTCTTTAGAATTTTTTAGTTACTTAAGCAAATGCTTAATCATATTTTAAGTCAGTAAGCATGAAACTTTGAATTAAAGCAGATTTTAATTTAATTTATGCTAATTGTCTAAAGATTCCATTGGTTATTAATCCTTAGTGCATGAGGAGTTGCAACTGAATACTGCTTCTGGTACTACTTCTTGCTAACCAGACTGATATAGTGTGTATATATATGTTTGAACAATTATACAGTTTAACATTCATTTAATCAGATACTTTTATATTTTATTATGTTAGAAAATAGGAAATGATATTTTTTAGTTAGTTGATTAAGTTTTTTTTCTCATTATCTGTGTCAAACTGTTTTTAATGGATATTTGAATTCAGTTGAAATGCAGAAAAGCAGTGTTTTATTTTTCTTGTATTTGTTAAATATGCTGTGTAGATAAGAACAGTTATCAAAAAAGTTTTTGCCATTTAAAAATAAATAGGGGAAATGAAAGAAGTATTTGTTGTATATTTTTGGTCATCCTGTCCTTCAGGATTTTAAAGCTAATAGATATTGGTTTCTCTCATCTAACTTGGTTGAGAATCACTGCTATAGTGCCTGGTGAAATGTAAGTATTAAATGCAATTAAAAAAAAAAAAGAAAGCACAAGGACCTGGATACCTTTTGCTCCTTATTTTTGTATGCTTCTAGTTTGGATGCTTGTATTACAAGATTTACTGGAAAGAGAGTACTACTTGTACTATTTCAGAGGAAAAGCATTTGATAATTCTGATCTGTAGTGAAAACCTATAAGCATAGGATTGTTAAGTTAGTTATAAACCAGTTGTTAGTGTTGTTCTTTTACTATTCTTTGAGGAATGGCTTCTGAAGAGTATTTGAGTGGCTATTAATGCTGCAGACTCCAAGTTGGATCAAACAGCTGTTAAATCCCTTGAGGGAGAAAACCTACCTAAGTTGTTCAAAATGATCAGCTGTGCTATACTGTTTTGGACAAAGTAAATGGACAATAAGAACCAAATGTTTTTATCACTTCCCTAACTTGCTGGATTCTGGTTATTTGCTCATGACTAAATGATCAACAGACCTACTTCTTTCAAAGGACAAGACTATCTTATCTGTTAATTTATCCCTTCTAGCACATTGTCTGCTAAACTAACCCCTCTTGCCATTTAACTCCTAATCTCTTTTGAGTGGTTGTTTTGGGATAAAATTGTACAAGCAACCTCTATGGTAGAATTATGGTTGCAAGCCAGTGGTGAATCTCACATACATACAGAATTAAGCTTGCTTTACATGGTTTTAAAAAGAGAGTCATTATGATGACTTGCAGTCAGCTCTTTGTTGGGAGGATTGTGGGTGAGATGCTTACCCAGACCTCATTCTAATTGACAGAGCCAGCTGCTTTTCAGTGAGAGAGGATCCAATCCTTCACGTAAATCAGAAGATAAAGTTTTGTTGGACATCTGCGATGAGAGAATTAGAAAAGCATATCCATAAACAGCTATCTGTTATATGTGGCAAGAAATGCATAATGGGGGATTTCAGTTGCACAGAGAGATCTTTCTTGAGTTAGAAAGAAGCTTGACACCCCATACCCATAGAATATAATACACACATACATGTATATACACATACATCACACACACGACAGGACAAACTATATATTTCTGCAGAAATTAGGTCATTATCACTTGCACTTAGGAAATCATCAGTTTTTAATTTAGTGATCAACTTATCTTTCTTCATTAAAATGAAGCCAAATGCAGAATTACCTCTAACTGGATGCAATACTTTTTTGATTTAGAAAGCAGCTTGAGACCTTTAATATATAATATTATTTATATTGTATAGTATCCTAACCAGCAGGGAAAAGTGCTGTTTGACACCTTGGGATCAGAGTTGTTGAGTATAAATGTACAGGCATTAATTTTAGTGAGAGAAACTGTCCTCACCAGGAGGGTATAAACCTGGAAGCTGTTTCTTCTGGAGGTGGTATATTTTCTCTGAGAGAAATTGAATGCTTGTTTTGTTTTTAGTTTTTACCAGGAGAGGGCAATTTTCTCAGTAGAAATTAGGGCTGTATGAAGTTTCAGTAACCAATTCAATTTGAAGGAGATTTGGCCTGATTCAGTGGCCAAATGTCTGAATCTGAATCTGAATTGAATTGGGAGACCAATTAAAAGATCTAAATCGAATCGGAAGCCTCTGAATCAATTTGGATAAGATTCAGCACTGCTTCAGAGATTTAGACATAGACTAAACAGGCAGTAGTCCTCACCACACTGGACACAACTGCCTCCAGCTGGGAAGTCTGTTGTGGTGGGTGAAGCGGGGAGGGAAGGAGGGATTGGGGCTGGGACACACTGCCCAGTTTGGGCAAGGAGGAGCATGAGGCTTGTTTAGCCTATGGCCAAACCTCCGAAGTGGTGCTGAATCTTTGGAGCAGATTCTACCGAATCAAGTTGGGACAGTGATGCAAATCTCCGAATCCAATCACTTAACCGCCCCTTCCCCCCCATTGGCCAAATCCAAAGTGAATACTTGCTGCTTTGCAGGGACCTAGTAGAAATGTAATTCTTGCATGTGACCTTTGCCGTGGAAAGGAGTGGCTTTGAAATGTGCATGAGGGAGGAAGTTGGTCATGATGGATAACTGAGAAAACATGAGGTTTAAATTCATTGCTATGGCTAACAATGCATGTTCTTGTGGGTATAACTTCTGAGTAAGGAAGTGTTGTTAGTTCTGTATATAGAATTAGTGACATCAGTACAGAGATATAATGTTCAGCTCTGGTGTTCATGTTACAAAAAAAAATGACACATTGGGAAGGTGCAGAAAAAATGGTTAAAGTTCTGAAAAACGTTTATTATAGTGAGATTGCTGGACGGTATTGCATACAGCGTGCACCTTTTTCTCCCCAAAATTAGCTGCTGGAGCTTGGGGTGCACATTTTAAGTGAGGAAATACAGTAATAGCTGCATCTTCAGTTCAAAATAGAGGAACTGGGAAAGAGAAATTAATGTTGCATGTGCTGCAAAAAGAGCAACATAGCGAGCACATGAGGCTCCCAAACTGCTGACTTTGTGGACACCTTCTCCCTGGCAGAGGTTCATGCTGCAGAAGCTGTATTTCTGAAGTAGAGCTGAGCCCTGAGTGATAGGGCAGAGGATCCCACTGAATCTGGTGGGTGTGCCCTTAGCTGACTACTGCTGGCTGCCCACCCAGGTCACCTTGCAAAGAGAAGAAGGGTTGACATTTGGATTTAGCCAGCAGCCCCAGCAGTGCTCTGAAGCTAGGGATTTAACATAGCAGCCACAGTATTTTGCCCCCTCTGGATTGCAGCAACCTGTTTTCTTTTCCTTCAGAAATTATTGTATTTGCCAATATTTCAAGGGAACATATTTTTGCCTTCTTTCTGCCTTTCAAAAACTAGGTGTATATTTTATTTTGAAGCATGTCGTATGCACGAAAATACAGTATTCAGTTTATTTAAAAGAAGGATTTTAGGTGATGTAGTCATGGTATACAAGTATTTTCATGTTAAATAAGATTGAATGGTAGATGGCTGTTTAATCTAGCTGCCAGAAGTACAACCAGTGTTCAGTGTTTGGAAGATGAAGTTAAATTCAGACTAGAAATACAGCACCCATTTTTAACAGTGAGTGTAATTAACCTTTGAAATCTTGGCTAGATATGGGATGGTTTTCCTATTTTGATCCATCTTTTCTGATAATACTGGATTTCTTTCCAAAAAATGTGCTGTAGCTCAAATTTTGAGCTTGATGCAGAAATTGAGTGAAATGGTTTTGGCCTGTGTTGTTTAGGAATTCAGTTTAGATGATCATAATGCCCTCTTTTCTCTTAGAGTATATATCTGTGAATTCACAGGGAACGAGTATGTGCGTATGCCCTCTCTAGAGGAATGGAGGGAGGGAGAAGAGCGAGAGAGGGAAGGTGAGTTTGGCACTTTAGGCCTACTTCAGTAAACCATGTATCTACTTAGTTTGCCAGTATTTGTAATTAAGCTATATTTTATATCCTGTCTTGTTCTGTAATGGCTACTTCAATCTACGCATTATTTATCAGTTTCTGTGTTTGGTTGGTGAATGCTATAAGTAGGGACCTACTGAATTGGGAGTAATGGAGGCCATATGCTGATATTGCTGTTAACGTTTTCCTGTTGATGTTGATTTCTGTCTTTAAAACGAAGATTGTTGAGCTACTTTAACTTGTAGTGTTAAATATTTTGAGGCCAAAATACTTGTGTGTTTTCTACTTAAACTATTTACTGGGTCAAGACTGTCCATCAATGTTTATAGATTGGTCTTGGTAAAAAACAAAAAAACCAAAAAAAAACCCCCACAACATTGAGAACCATTAAGGTAGATCAGGGGTTGGCAATATTTTTGGGCAGAGTACCAAAAACACCTGCAACTTCAAAACATTAGCATGCTAGGGGCAGATTGCAAGGGAAGCATGAGGGAACCAATCCTTGTTGCTTTGTAGGCCTGGCCCCTTCCCTGCCATCCACCTACAGACGCACATGCCAAGCAAAATGCCTTCGAGTGCCACATTTTGGCAACTGTTCTGGGATTTGCCTACCCCTAAACTAGATAATCCAAAGCAGTGGTTCTCAACCTTTTTTGTACCAGGATCCATCTGTAAACATTGGTGGCCATTCCTGACCCAGTAAATAGTTCAAATAGAGAGCAGCTGCCTGGCCCTGACAGTGCCCCTCACTCCCAACCCACAGCTTCCCACCTTTCAGCCCTGCTGATGCCCCTCATTCCTGACCATTGTCCCCTACCCCAGGTCCTAGCTCCCCGGTGAGTGGGGCTGGGGCTTGGTGTATGGGATGGAAAGGGGTATGTGGGGGGAATATGTTCCCGCAGATCTGTGTGTGCATAGATGGGGCTACAGCCTGCCTGGACCAGCATGGGCAGGAGCCTCCTCCTTAGCCTAGCAAGTGGGACCCAGTGCAGGAGAGTGGAACAGGGTTGCAAAACTGGTTGCTGCTGCCGCCACCACTGGCAGGATTTTTTTGTTAGGTGTGCTGCCAGCAGCGCAAGGAGTAATGGTCAGGGAGGTGTGTGCCACAATTCCCTCACCTTCTCTCCCGACCTGTTCACCAAGCTGTGGCTGTATCCTGTTGCAAGAGCCCAGCTGCTGCTCCTCTTAGGCCACCTGCACTGCCTGCTACCCCACCTCTCCTCTGGGGTAGAGCTGCTGTCTGAGGAGAACAGCAGTGGTGGCTGGGACATGGCAGCAGGGTGGGGACATGGCCCAGCATATGAATGTCTGGCAGTGGAAGGAGGTTGGAGCAGTGTTCTTTCCCCACCTCATCCCCTTCTGTTTACTTTTCATGCTGCTGGCAACATAGCTGGCACACAGATCCTACCGACAGCAACAACAAGAACGTGGCTTCTGCTCATGCTAGTCTGGCCAGGCTGCAGCCCTGTGTGTACTATGAGTGCACAAATTGGGGTGGGGGGTCACGTACCCCCTCACACCCTCCCAACGTATAACCAATACTCCCCTTATCCCCCCAATGTGTTCTCCTTCCACCCCACAGACTTAGCTGCAGGAGCTGCTCTCCACACTGCCTCACTGCCACATGCATGTGTGCACATGCACATGGTACCCCCTGCCTAATTGTCTTCCTTCCACTCCCTGCAGCCCCTTACAGGGGACCCTTTCATACATTCTCACTACCCACTTTTGGATCATGGCCCACAGGTTGAGAAATAATGTATAGAATACTAGAGGCTACATTTGTGATTGAATGAAGGCCTGGTGTCCTGCTAAAGTTTTTGCTAGTTAGTTCCCAGATGGTCTTGCTTAGTCACCATTCCCAGCATAAGTTTCGTTAGGCTAATTTTACACTTATTTTAAACAAGTTGGGACAAGACTGGGAGTGGTAGATTTGGGCTGCAGTGGTGGTGCAAGTTTGGGTTAGAGATTGGGATAAACTTTCTGACTTGGGCTGATGGATGCATTGGAGTGGGTTGCCTAGGAAAATTGTGGCATTTCCATCTTTGGAAATTTTTGAGAGCAGGTTGGAGTTGGACATATGTTTGGTTGGGTAGTTTAGTCGGAGACAATTGTCTTGAGCAGGGGTCTGCCTAGAGATCCCTTCTAACCCTACTTTATTATGATCCTTAGTTTGGTAGTGTCATAAGGCCTGTAATTAAAAGTCTGGAAATTGAAGGACTCGCATCTTTCTTGGGTGCATCTGGCGGTGACCCTGGTCAGAAACAGGGCGCTGGAGCTGATGGACAAAGTGTCTGAACAATGTTCTTGTGTAATCTGTATGCTGTGTTTCACATACCATGTACACACAGACCTTTGTATGTTAGCAAGTTGTAACAGGGCCCCTATCCCATTACTAGAATGGGAAGGGGATCCTGGGGTACCTAGCCCTTTTTTCCCTGCTTCACTACTCTCCCTCCATCTTTTCTTTCATTACCTTTTGTATTTTTGCTGCTGCATCCTTTCCCTGGTAGAAGTTCCTTTCCCTTGATTTTCTGGTTACTTGGTTCTGATTCTTGCCTTCCCTCTTGCTTCCTTTTATTTCATCTCCGTGTCTCTTCTGTCTGTGCCCCAGTGGTGATTCCAGAGGGAAACTGGCAGGGTAACCTGAAGCAAAATGACCACTGGGCCCAGATGCAGGCAGAGCCTGATGACCAGGGATCCTGGTTTTCTCTGATTTAAAAAAAAAAAAAATCCCCAATTTTTGGTTTAAAAAAAGTAACCCAAGATCCACATTTTTCCATAATTAAAATGAAATACAACTATATATAGGGAAATGTGGATTTGGGAGTACTTTTTAAAACTGAAAATGTATGGTTGTTTATTCCTTATTTTAGAAAACCAGAATCCCTGCTGATGACTTAGGAGGGGAAGTAGAGGGGTCATGTAGCCCAAGGAGCCTTTATAAGCCCAAGCTTCAGGCCAGGGCAGGGAGTTTGGCTGTGGAAGCTGTCAGGGATGGAAACTTCTCTGAGAGGCGTGAGGACTGGAGCCCAGATTGTGGAGAGAGGACTCAGGAGGCAGCCCTGAGTGAAGCAAAGTTAGGAACCTGCATAGGAAGCAAGCTGAGTACCCCTTGCACTTTCTGTTTTGTTTTGTTTCTATGTGGAGCCTGCCACTAAGGAGTATGGTGAACCCGGTGTGGGGCATTCCTTTCAACTGCAACTGGTGCTTGCATGTTGTGGTTTTCACTTTTCCTGAAGGGCTAGGTTGTGGCTGGAGAGGGGGCAGAGACCACTGGAAGTGGGCAGCTGGGGTCACCCTGAGCTCGAAATTGGGACAGAGGATAAGGACTAAAGTGTGTTCTATGGTTGAATGAGGCTGAGCTTGCTCAGACTTTATAGCTGGAGAGTTAAAGTATGTTCTGTGACTGCAGGAGGCTGAGCTTGCCTGGACTGTAAGGTAGGAGGCAGCAGGGGAAAAACAGGATTCAAGGCCCCTACCTGCCTGTGCAGCAGATATTGTGGATGCTGGAACCTAAGGTCACATGGTGTGACCAGAACTGAGTCAGGAACATGCAGCCCTGAACAGTTGGCCCTGAGTTGCAGGGCTTGTTGAGAGTAAAATTGGGATGAGGCTGAGGGGAGCCTTGGACCAGACATGTACCTTTCCCTCTGTGCAGCCACCCCTACTAATTTTAACATCAAGGTGTAGTGGGTGAGACTAGTGAATCGGGGACAGACCAGAGTGTGCAGGCTCTATTAGGGCTCCAGAGATAGGTACTCAGTATTGGCACCTGTAAGTGGCCTACGTGAGTAATAAATTGTAATTATGTTTTATTTAAAAGGTTGCATTTTCAGAGGAACTTGGAAAGTGTTGCTATGTCTTTGAAAATAAACATTAAAAAAATTATTTAAAGATAAATGGAAATCAGAGTGCTTTTGTATTGAACGTTTTTAGTACTGAAGCAACCTGATGATAAACTGCTATTTTCTTCCCAGTTCCTTCCCAAGAATATTAGAGAAGGTATTTCTTGCTAAACGTTAACTAAAATTTATTTTTAATTGATGATTTACTGCAACAAAGCCTTCATTCTGCAATGTTTCATCAGCATATCAGTTTTCTCTGAAGATCTAAAAAGCTATAGGCCTTTAAATCAAAGATCTACACTTGAAATATGAATCCTGATTCTTCCTACTGCAGGTCTGATAGGCAAGCAGATTTTAAATAAGCAAATAGATTTAAATAATTTTCTAATAAAATCCAAACCTAATCTGCATGTTTTTCTAACTCCACTGTAGTTGATTGAAATTTATAATATGAATTAAAATGACATATAATGATGTCTGTCTTTGACCTTCCATGTTAATTAGAATGGAAACTATTTTTAGTCTTATTTTTGTGCTAAGTACCTTTTGTCTGATAAACCTTGATTTTGTTCTGTACTGTTTCTTAACAACCAAAAAAAGTATGCTTTAAAAACCATCTTATCTCTCTTGGTACAGGGTCACGTAGTACAAGATCAAGGCTGCCACAAAGCCACTGTAGTTCGGTTCTTGCTATCAGTTTGTTTATTCATGTTGTTGAACATTTTGTTCGAAGGCACTATACTGGTAACTCCTCCACTTCAGTCTCTTCCTTCAAATATCTCCAGATATGCTTAACAGAGGAAGAAAGCTTGTTCCATGATTCACTAAGGAAGCTTGAAATGTTAGAATTGACAACTGCTTTTTCATACATATTTGCCCACTGCTTATCAAAAAATTAATGACTCGATTATTACTCTTCTCTCAGTTTGATTAGGTGGTAGCCATTTGCAGAATTCTTAATTAACCCTTGAAATATAAATCCAGGAGTGTGTTCATCAATTTAATTCCAGTGAAAGCATTTTTGAAGTCCAAAGTCTCTTTCAGCAGGCTGTCATGTTATAATTTGTGTGCATCAGTTGACCTACAGCTTTACAAGGGGGCTTCTTTCTTTTTTTCTCCAAAGTAGGTTAGTAGGTTTCCTGACACATTCTTTATGTGTAAGAAGTATACTAGCTGCTTGGAAAGCAGGTATGTGAAGAGAAGCATCCTTCTGCTGTGCTTGGTTAAATTTGAGAAATGAAGCAAGTAGTTTGGTTTTATTCCCTCATCTGGGCAACCAGAGAGGGAGGCACTCTTGGCTGGGATTAGGGTGTTTAAGACTTGATGATTTAAAAAAAAAAAAATCAGGTTTTTTTGCATTTAAATTAGATTTTTTTTAAAATTTAAAGTATAATTAGTTATTTTTTTTTAAAGGAAACGAATCTTAAAATGAAATTTGTATTTAATACAAACACCTACTAATCAGTCACGACAACCATAATAAATGTCAGGGCTAGAGATAAACATTTCAAACAGTACATGTTGGTTGAGGATGTTTTAGAGTCACACCACTGAACTGGTAGCAAACCACCTGGAACCAGGGTTTGTTGAAGTGCTAAACCAGCCTTTATCAGCAGTTGCTTCTCTTGCAAATGTAGGAAGAGCATTTTCTCCATTTGGATTGGTTCACTCAAAGCCAAAAAATTGATTGGAAGCTGAAAAACCAGGAAAGCTTTGTTTTTTTCCCTTTCTAATTTATGAATAAAAAGGGAGGATGATGAATTCTTAAAACTTGAAAGAGGGTAAACATTTTCAAAACAATCTATGTAGCATAAATGACTGCCTCATTTTGAAGAGTTAGGCAAGTAGGAATTTAAGCTCATATGACTTTCACTGAGACATTTTAGAAAATTTTCCCTAGGGTGACCTGAAATAATTGGTTTAATTCAGTAACCACAGTTCCTATTTCTCATACTGTAACAGTTAATACTGATGTTTAATAAATTAGTTTAAACGTGCACTGTTTTAATTAAAAAAAAAAAAGTTTTGTGTATCCAAAACTTTAAAGTTTTGCTTAATAAATTTGAAATGGTGGTTTTGTGTGTTTAATTAAATTCAGGTTGCCATTTTAATGGAGCTTGATATAAATATGAGCCAAGAGATAATCACCTAAATAAGTAATAAGTATTTCACCATTTTCTAGCATACTAAAATGCAGGATTCCTAAAAATCCAAATAAGGTACCTATTCTTAAGATATTTATCACACTATAGTTTTTACAGTAAATTAGGTACATCTGCTTCTTAAATCCCCAAACTAGATCAATCAATTAATCTATCCATCTATCTATATACTGATATATCTAGATATCACTATTTAGTTTGCACTTAAAAAACATATGTACCTAATCTATTCTAAAACTGAAGATTTAGTTGAAAAACAACATGTTTTATTATATCAATCAATGAAAATACACCTTTTTTAAAAAAGCAAAAAAAAAAAATATACAGTGGGAAAGTTGGTAAACATCAATTATTTAAATCCAGCATTTGGCTTGCTGATTTAAATCCGTGATATTTAAATGAGTTTGGTTTAAATCAGTCTAGCTTGCCTGGGATTCTTCATCTGACAAAACCATTCTAAGCATGGAATCCACCTTCAGTATTCCTTAGTTGGAGGTAGCTAATTGGGTACAAGCCTGGAAGGTCCAATTGGGACCTAAGGGCTGACATCCTAATATTGGCTGCTTACTAGTGTAGTGGACCACCAACTATTTTTATTGGGGAAAATAATCACAGCAAGATAAGAGAAATAACTTTCAGTTATAAATTAATTTTGGTTTGTCCTGTGCTTAAAGTGTTATAGATTTCTTTTGGTCAAGTTGTGGCTAAATTGCCTTAATGGAACACTCTGTTCAGAAAGATTCCTCTTTGAACTTCCTTTGATATACAGTTCTCACTGTAATACTAAACTTTCTTTGATACGAGTAGTATTGTTTTTCCTGGATAGTGGAAACAGCAAGATGATAGCTCTTTGAAACCTCCTTTTCTTCAAAAGGAAGGTGGGTATGATGCATGTGTGGTATTACAGGAGGTGACATTTGTTTGGATTGAGAATTAGGGATAAGATCCCTGGTGCCTTTACATGAACATGTGCCAAGGGCCTTAGGCTCAGATTTGTAGTGGATGCCAGACTCCAAATAAAATATACCATTCTATTGTCTTAACTATTTAAACTATTACTTTCCTTTCTCCTTCTAACTTTGTCACCATTGGTTTTTAATTCTTGCAGTTCAAAGGAAGTCTTACGTGCCATTTGACATCTTTCTCAGTGCCCCCACACTCCTTCCCTCCCCCCAGTGCTGTACTGCTAGTCTACTAATACCAAAAGTTAAAGCTGGGTCTTGGGTTTGAGAGAGCGATTAAATAAATAGAAAGGGATGGGTTTGTCTTTTTTTTGGGTAGACACTTTTAAAGATAATTGAGAAACAGCACATTCTGTATGTGATTTGATATAGCTTTTGAAATAAGCTGTATTTGGGAGGATTGCAGTTGTCATTTTAGTCTTGTTTGTTAAAGTCTAAGTTGTGAAGTCTACCTTTGATGCAGGTGGCAGTTGCACTAGAGAAATTGTAGCTTTTCTGCCATCCATGGGTAGAGATCATAACTAAATCAGGAACTCTGTTCGTAAGAGAAATTGCACATCTTGCAATGTTCTGAGCATGATAGGATGATTTATTTGTCTGTGGAACCTGCAGGACACAGGTTGACACAGCAGGAGTTTTAACAAATAAGGTTGCCCAGTAAAGAATTCTTCAGGAGCAAGTTGCCGTTAAAAATGAGTATGCATAAGGAGAGAGCAAATGACTGTAATGGAGGTAGAGCGTTTCCAAGTTGTTATAGCAACTAACATTTTAGACCTATAATTATGTAATAACAATGCTGCCAATGTAGTATAAATCCTAAATAGATTGCATTTTTGTTATGTTTTCTTCAGAACATGTGAAATTATCTTAAAATATTTTCCAAAATAATGTCTGGTTTGAAATACTACTCAAGTGATTATGGTAGGGTCCATTTATTTTTATTTCTGCACAATTTCAAGCTTAATGGAATAAATATGCTATCAATCAAGCTTAATGGAATAAATATAAGCAGTAAAATAAAAATTCAGGACAATGATTATGTCCATGTTTTTTAACAAAACAATATTTTGCAAGGCTAAGCAAAAAAATTAGATATAAATCTTAGCTTTATTTGTTTCTTCAGATTTGGTTCATAGGGTTTTCTGAGTATTAACTGAGTTATTCTCCAGAACATTTTTTTTGAAATAATAAAAATAGAAATCTTTTGAAAATTCACTTATGCAGATATGGTAGCCAAAAAACATGAAGTGCTGATGTAGACACAGGATAAATTGAGAAAGTATGTGTATTTACTTTTGTTGGTAAAACTCCTTGAAGACAAACATTTTGATATGTGCAACTGTTCATCAGGTTTTTATCTACAGAACCTCTGTTTAATAACTTGAGTTTTCAAGTCCTATAAGAAAATATGGCGTTGGTTTTAAAATAAGGATTGTCTATTTTAACTCATTTGAGAAACAACTGGTTGTCCTCTAGAATCCCTTGTGTCCTCACTGTGGGGGAGAGATACTGGGTTGGTGGGTCAGAGGCTTATGGGGTCTTGGCCATCCCTGGAGGCCCCTTAGGGGCTGTTTGAAGTGAGAGGAAGTGAGCTACTGGGTACTGGGGTGAGTCAGTGCCTAGGGCCTGGCAGACTCTCAGCACCTTGAGACAGGCCTTGTGGCAGCTGGGGTCAGCACAGGCCACATTGTAGTAGGGCTTCTTGCTGGAGATGTGCTTGTCATCTAGAAGGTTGAGGCAGACAATGTTGCACTTGTGCAGTGCCTGCGGTGTCTCCAGGCTGGCAGTGGACTTGAGGAAACCTGAGAAGCACAGAGTGCCCAAAAGCTTGTCTGACATCTCCCATAGCTATACAGTTGGTCCAGTAAAAGATACGTGAAACAATCTTGCTGTGTTCACAAAGGTTTCAGGAAGGTCATGTGCCAAAGATGATGAAACAAAAGGCCATTTATTTTTGGGTTCTTAAACAACAGGATGAGCTCTCTTAACATTTTAAAGAATTGTAGCATGGGTCAGCAACCTTTCATTAATAGTGAGCTGAATTAACACTGCTTGGTTCTCTTCAGGCTGGAGGTAGCTACAAGATGGCACATTTTCACACGGATATGATTGACAGGCTAGATGCAATCTCTTCATGGGCCAGACTTGGCTTGCAGGTTGTTGGTTGCCAATCTCTGAATTAGAACCATAACTCCACAGTGGACTTAAAACTGGTTCTAGCAGTGTTGATGAAATCATGACTGAGCCAATGGTAGTGGGTTCCCTTTTTAAAATTGCTGCCCTTTCCACTTGCTGATCCAGAAGAAGTGTTGCAGTCATTTACCATAGTGTCTCCATGATTCTAGTATTATGAATAAAATCAGTTTCACTGCTTAAGACTCGCACTGCAGTTTGGGAGGGCTGCCTATTGAGAAAAAGGTGTGTGTAGAAGTAAGTAAATATGATACTTGAGAAGTCTGTGAAATCAAAATTGTAATAGCTTTGCTCATAACTCTTGCAAAAAGCCTGGATTATATTCCTTCATGGATGATGTAAATTGTGCTAATGCCACAACAATATTTTCTGCTAGGTAAGGACAAGAACTATTAGTGTTCCTGTATCTAAAGTGGTAGGCATTACTTAAAATAATCATAGTATCATAGCATCTAGGGTCAGAAGGGGCCTAGAGCAGGCCATCTAGTCTGACCCCCCACCAATGGCAGGAACGAGTGCCAGGGTCACAGAACCCCAGCCAAGTACCTA
>JAGPOW010003642.1:99704118-99717687 GCA_030014935.1 Caiman crocodilus | reverse complement strand
TATATACACACACACACACACACACACACACACACACACACACAGAGAGCAATCATTTGGGCAGTGTTTTATTGAGATCTGCAATGTTAAAGCAGTTTGGAAGCTTACCAGGGTCTCTATCATCATAATAAAATGGATTTTAAATATGTATACATTTTGCTGTTTGCCTTTGGCTTTTTCATCATAGAGCAGTTAGTGCTCCCACAGATTTCGTCACTTACCAAGATGTAGGGACAGCTGTCTCTGCAGACAGCTCTTGCCAGAAGGTCTCACCCTGTCTGGCACCTGGACACGCAGTGTGTGCGCTGGGGGGGATGTGGAGTTTGTAGGAGGTGGGGTGGGAAGGGGGATAGGTGGATGTGGGTGTCTGTGAAGGGATGCGGGAGGCCATGGGGTGTGTGGGTGGATCATGGGGGCAGTGCCACTGATTCTTGTCCCCAGGGAATGCTCTGGCACATGGCAAGTTGCCCCAGGTGGGGTTGGGAAGGCTGGGGCCAGCACCGGAGTTGGCCCCAACAACCTTGCATGTGATCCTGGAAGCTTCCTAGGGTTTCATGGTATGCAGAGTCTAGTTGGTAATTGTAGTGTGACTCCAGCCAGTCAGACTTCAGTTTTGGGTGATAGCGTACGCTACCACCATGTGTGCCACACCACTTTCAGGTGTGAATTTTTCTAAATAAGGTTCAGGCAATCAGTGCTTGATTAGCTTGTCTCTGCTTCTTACAGTCCATACCCTGGTAGTTGCCTGAGCCTCTTGTATTGTTGTACCCTGGTGGTAATTTTTGTATGAGGCCTCCAAAGCTTTATGCTAGTAGCATTTCTCTGCCTGGGGGCAATAGCATGCATTATATATGCTCTTACTTTATGGCACATTGTTCAAATTGCTTCATTAAAATTAAACATTGTTGAATGATTTTGTAACTATTTACACTGCTGCATAATCCTTAGTTTGCCAAATGATTGAGCCATAGGTTTGCTGCATAAATTGGCAGGTCTTGTCACATATTTTAGCTCTAATGTACTGCATAGTTCAAGGGTGGTTGATTATTTAAGGAGGAGAAAAGTATCACATACATTCTCTGTGTAATTATATTTTTTTATTTTGATAGGTTTTTATGAATTTACAACTATGAAATACGTAATAAGTAATATAATGAGAGAAATAAATGTGCGCTTGATTAATTACATGGCACTTCATTCTTTTTCATTTTTAAGTTATTTAAGGTTTCTCTTCCATTGTCAGGCAAAGCAGTATAACAAACTCAAGCTCTACAGCCTTGTTGTCCCACTGGGCCCCAACACTTCTGGTTTTATTTTTTCATTTATTTACATTTGATATAGTAATAGAAACATCAGGGGGGAAATTGAGGTCACGGAGGCATCAGCCAGAATGGCTTTTTGCAGTTATACTTGACAGAGTTAGAGATTCCATCTGCAATCATACATTTAATTATAAACTGCTGTCTGGAGGACTTTATTCTATTTAAAAATCAAGCATGAGAATGTTTACAAGCACGTCCATTTCTATTGTTAGTAGTTTGTTTTCACTTAATTAAATGAGATATAGAAAAAAGGCTGTTTCAAATAGTAGTGTTTACAATATGTTTTATCCTGATAAGGATGTACTTACTGTAGAACTCTACAAGATCATTTGTTGATGTACCATCTGTTGGATTCCTTGTATTTATATACAATGGACACAATGAATATTGAGGCTAACATTATTTCTAACCAGCAGTTGTTGTTTTCTTGCTTTCTCTGTTCAGTCTTGTTACCATCTCAGAGCAGTATATAATGTATAGTGCTATGCAGATCCATAGACTATTAACACACTTTTTGGGTGCATCTACACATGCAAATAATGTAATTGAATAAACTCCGGTGCAGTTCATGCTGGAGTCTATTGCTTCTAGGCGCTGTGTTTACATGTGTGTCTGGGACTGCAGTATTTTGAGCTGGGCAGAGGGTCAGCCTGCCAGTCTGGGACTGCTCCAGCCCGGCTCAGTGTGCTGCGGAGGGGCTGGCTGAGGCATAAGTGTACTTCAGTGCAGAGCTAACTGGCAGGCAGCCCCTGCACAGAAGCATCCTCATGCCCCAGCCAGCCCTGTCAGCACCTATATATGTGTATTGGGACATGCTAAATAATGTGGCTGTAGGATACTACTTGTGTTTACATGTACTATTCTGCGATGGTGTTTTATTAGTTCACTGCAGCCTAATGGGGGCACATGTATAGATGTTGAGACTTTACTATGGAGGTAATAGTCAGCTCTGCAGTAAGCACCTTGTGTGGAAATGCCCCTTACCCCACCAGGCATACAGGTAGGTATTAACTTCCTATGCAGTGCATTCTTCCCCATACAATGTCTGCCATTCCTATAGAGGTTTTACTTGGTAGGTAGATTGGTTAGATATTGAGATTAACTGAACACGAGTGTCCAGGTTATAAAAATAAATAAATAAAATGCAGAACTTTAATTATTTTGTAAAATATATATTACAACAAGAAATACCTGAGCTGTCAATTACCCCAACACATCCTGTTCATGAGCAGAGATCCCTTTGCTACCCGACACCTTCCCATAACCACCCTTATAATTTGGAATACCCCTTTTTTTCTAAAATTTCACTGTGTGTAAATACCAGAGAAATTCCAAGTACTCTCTTTCTGTTTTAGATAAAAGACATTTATAGCCTTCCTTGCCCATATTAGCTGAAACAGAGGAATTTTTTTGCCTTCCATTTTTTATTTGCTGTGGTTTCTAGTTATGTACTAAGAAGGATGTGGTTGGCTTTTTGAAGAATGTTGACTGTTTTGTTTGATAAGGAAGGAATAAGAATACTTTATCAAGACACTGTGGCTTCTAAAGAGTTATGATGTGCTCTAGATTTGGTTGATGTGCAGTCCTTTGCAACATACATATATTTTGAAGGTTAGGATAACATAGATGTGATATCTTTTATTATCTACATTTTTGAGGCATTTTTTTCTTTTTTAATACCTGTCCATTGGAAATTCAACATACTTTGAAGCACAGTTAAGATTTAATATTGCCTTGCAGTTTCAGAGAATTCTAGCTGTGAAAGGGGAAGATCTAGAAGTTAAAATTGTCATCTTTTCATTGATGGATTATATTGCTTCAATGAGAATTGTATGTTCCCTGAGGAAATATGAGTTCTGAATTGAATTAAATTTTATTTCAAAGCCTAACTGCACTTAAAAAAAATAATTAAGATTCACCCATGGTGATGGATCTTTGGCCACTTAGAGTTTTCCAACAGAGAAATTCAAATCACATCTAAGAATGTTGCTTGATTGTCCTGTCTGAGAGACAGATTATTATCCTTGTTTTATAGATGTGGGGAGACTGAAGCATGGAGGTGAAACAATTTATGGTCCAACAAAAGGTCCGTGGCAAAACGAATTAGAACCTTTGTTTGATGCTGATTCCTGTGCCTTAGTTGGAAGAGCTTTCTGTCTCCTAGAAACCTCAAAGTACAATTTGGAGTCTGGGATGGTAATATTAAATTTATTAATCAACATCATTTTATGTTCAGATGAGGGTCCAGTTTATCAAGTGGCATATTTTTAATGAGATGAATACTGCATTTTTGTATTCATTACATTTTATTATATAAATGAACTAAGGAAGAATGTACCTTGAGGAATAGCAAGACATACTCAGCATATGTGTTGGTGTTATGAGTAATTTAAATATTGAGAATAGAGCAAGATTCAAATAGTTTGCCTGTGCATGTTGGTTCTATTAGGAGTAGCAAGCTGTTAAATTTAATCTCATATTATAATTAGTGAGAGAGTGTGTCTAGAGGAAAGATCCTGATCTTCAGAAAGTGAAATGTTTTGCATGAACAAAAATCATTAATGAGTGTGAACTTTAGTTTCCTTTAAAATAAGTATATGTTTATATGCAGCTGCTTTCCTTTTGTTGAACACAGAGTACAATTATTTCTTTCAGTGTAGCAGTAAAACATGCTAGTATTCTAGCATGACCTGTTTGTATAATGGATTTCATCCATCTCAAAAGTATTTCCCTGTAGAAAAAAGTATAGAGTGTATTAAGTTGTAAAACCAATTGAGCTGCAAATAAAGCTTAAGACTTACACTGAGTAGTGTGGAACATTATAAATGCTTCCAAATTTATTATTTATAGACATTTCTTTTTTAACTTTTTCTACCAAAGTCTAGTACATCTATGTAGAATTTAAAACTTAGTGTTAGTTGCACTCTAATTTCCCTTGAGATATTATGAGCATTACCAAGGCATGCTTACTAAATTGCTTTAGATTCTATTCTGCAAATACTTCACTAGAGCCTTACTTAAATGGTTGATGGAGAATTTGAAGATATTTGAATGTGATTTCATTGCAATGATAAATTTACACAAAAATGGTTTTTCATTCTTAAGGAAGCAGTGGAAGAACTAATTGGTCTTATTTAGTTATACAATAAGTTCAGTAAAAAGATATGTGAGTCAGTCTTTTAGCCAATTGGAAAGATCCTGCTTGCAAGGTTAGGCTGCCAATAGGAGGTGGAAGGACAGGTGGAAACATGGAATCATAGTAGGGAATACCACTACAGGTATCTTCTGTTTTACTGGCTTTGTAGATAGTTGCGTCTTGGAGGATTTATTTGCTAAATATGCATTATTTCTCAAACTATAATATAATTAAAATAAATGGGTTTATTGTTTTAGTCTGTCTCTTTACTGAATCATTCATATTAAAATATAGGTAGCTATTGTAGGTTATCCAAATGTCAAAAAAGCACATTGAAAATTAAGGGAATTTTTCAGTTAGGAATTATATATGGTGATCTTTTAGAGCAGTGGTACCTGATCACCTTCCTCAGTGGGTTGGATGGACAGTGCCTCTTCTATTTGCAGGCAGGATCTGACTCACGGTTCTATTCTAGTGTCCATCCCCCACATGGCCCACAGGTAGGAAGAGACATGGCCTGGCATAGGGGGAGAAGGGGCATGGCCCAACCTTTACCTGACCATTTGCAGAATGTGGACTCTGACCCACCATGTGAGGCTTGGGAATGTGGCAGTAGGGTATGTGTCTGTATTGCCTCTGTTTTCCAGCTCTCAAATATTCCAACCCATGGGGAGACCTGAAGGTCAGATGTCATGGCTTCGTGAGATGCCTCTGGTCTACAGGATAGATTCATAGGGCTGGAAGGGACCTCAGTGGGCCACTTAGTCCAACCCTTTGCCTCTGACAGGCAAGAAAAGAGTCACCAACCCTGGAGTCATGTGATCTCAGGCAGGTACCTGTCTAGTCTTTTTTTGAAGACCCCCAAGGGTGGGACTAGCACTGTCTCCCTTGGGAGCCTATTCCAGATTCTGGCAAGCCTGACTGTGAAGAACTTTCTCCTAAAGGTTGGGCACCCCTGTTTTAGAGGAAAAAGAAAAATCTGGTGTGTGAAAATACTATTGGATGGTTGCAGGAGAAGCTGATTTTTTGCAATTATTTAGACATTTTTTCATTTAATCTTTTCAATGCTTTCATTGAATTTTAAAGTAACTCAAGAATATGGAAAACTTAATCTTCTTGTAACTCCCCAAGAGACCTATGAAAAATCTGCTATTTGCATCTGGCCATAATTAAGAATTGTAAACTATTAGTTAACCCTTTTAACCATGGTGTGCACAGGGAGTTGTTTTCTCAGTGCTAATTGTTAATTCATTCAGTATTCTCATTTACTGCCAATTATTGCACCTGTCTTCCAGAAAATAAGCAGTTTTAATTTTCAGTGTTTGAAGATTATAGAAATAGCATGCATTTTTGACCAAGGTTTAATATTGGTTCAATTGGAATAGTTTTGGTGTCATAAAGACACTCTAGTATGAGTATCTTGTTCATATTGCTTGTGTACCAGCTAGGGTCTAAAGGCTATGATAGCCCCATGGGCAGGAAGCCAGCAGGCATCGTAGGATCCCAGCAAGATAAGCATCCAAATGTGTCTTGAAGGCGTTCAAATTGGGTGCTTGAACCACCTCCCGTGGCAGTCTGTTCCAAACCTTGGGGGCTTGGACAGTAAAGTTCTTCCTTATGTCCAGCCTGAATCAGTTGCGGCAGAGCTTGTGACTATTTGATCTTGTCATCCCTTGGGGTACTCTGGTGAACAGATGTTCCCCCAGATCCTGATAAGCACCCCTGATAAACTTATAGGTGGCCACCAGATCACCCCTGAGCCTGCGCTTTTTCAGGCTGAAGATTCCCATGGCTCATAGTCTGTCATCATAAGGTCTGTTTTCCTGATCTCTGATCATGCATGCGCACACTTCACTCCCAGCCCAGTGTGTGGAAGGACCTGGCCCAGCCAGCACTTACATTCTGGGCAGGGCTGCTGCTGCCACTGCTGCAGCTGCAGCTGCTTGGCTTCCCCAGCCTCCAGCATCTGCTGCTTGTCTGCTGTAATTTTTGCTCCAGGCAGCAGGGAAGTGGCAGAGGCGGGGGCAGGGGGACCTGCAGTTGGGCAGGAACAGGAGCACAGAGCATGGGGCTAGGGTGGCAGGATGGTGGAGCTTAGGTGGGCAGGGTGGTGATGTGAGGGAAGGTGGTGGGTGTGTGGACCACCCCCCACCACACTCCCTCCCCTGTTGCCCAGCTCCTGCCACTGGTGGCTGCGGCAGCAGCATCAGCGGGCACTCATGGTGCTCATGGCTTGTATAGGTGCTGCTGTACAAGAGGTGTACATGGCGACAAGAAGCGCAGTCAGGTCAGTTTGCTTCTGTCATGTGAGGCTGCCCACAGTGCCTGTACATCTCCTGGCACTTGTGCACTACTGGTGGAAGCCTTGTGGGATGGAGCCAGCTGCCGTCTTTGCAGCATGGAGCTGCCAGGACTCCACTGGAAGTGGTAAGGAGCCACACCCACTGCTTCCATGGCTGCAGCCGGCTCTGCACAGGCTTCCCCCAGTGATGTGGAAGTGCTGGGAGCTGCATGTGTGATGCAGGAAATACTGTGTGATAGAGGTGGACTGGCCTGGGTCTGTTCCTTGCTGCCATTTGCAGAACTGGCTGGAGCTGTGCGCTGCTGGGTGGCAGTGCCTGAGCAGGCCACAAGCACCCTGAGAACCCCCACCTGCTGCTGAAGCTGGCAATGGGGGTTGTATGCCATGGCGGGCGATTTGGGGGGGGGGGGGGCAGGACACACACCAGCTGCCCTCTCTCCCACCCTACAAACTTCACACACACAAACCCAGCCCCTGCAACCTTCCCACATACACACACGCAGCCCAAATTAACCTACACTCTCTCTCTCACACACACTCAGGCTACAGTCCTTCACAAACTGCGTGTGCATGCATCCACACACGCACACAAATGCGTGTGCATGCACACACATGCACACAATATACAAGAGTAAGACTATTTTTTACCTAGAATGCAGTCTCTATACGCACTACACAAACAAGTCATGAGAAAAATGTCTTTTTCAATAAAATTAAAGTATGTTCTAGTAGGTGTTTGTTTAGTATATGATTTGTTTTTTTTTCTGGTTCAGATGGCAAGCTCTCCTTCCCCCACTACCCTCCAAAAGGAGTACTTGTAGGGGCAAGGGGAGGGCCTTCTGGTGGCAAAGGTTAGGGATTAGGGGGCAGGATTTCCAGTCCCAAGATGGCAACCAGGGGGAAGGCAGCCTGTCAAGGGCAGGGCTACAAGATAGCCCTTGACAGGTTACCAAAACTTGTTAAGCAGCCCTCATACTGAAATAACTGCCCACATCTAAATTAGAGCAATATGTGCAGAAGAATACCCTTTGCACTCTCCCTTCCCAGAGTCACAGTAGTAATGGATTTCTTACTGAGTGTGATATGTTTACTGCACAGTTGACTAATTAACTGCGCAGTGTCTCAGCATCTACATGTGCACTTTTACATACAAGTCCTATCCTGCTGCAGAGTTTTTTTTCATGTGAAGCAGTGTGCATGTAGATGCTGACTGGATGGCTGGGGAACAAGGGTACTTCAGAGGGGGGGGTCTTCCTGCCAGGTAACCCTACTTTGAAGTATCCTTATGCTCTAGTTAGCCCCTCCACAGCACATTAGGTCTATTTGGAGCAGCCCCAGGCTGGCAGGCTGATCCCCAGGGCCCTCTTAGACTGTTGCCAGTGCATTTACCCAGTCTCCAGAACACAACTTCAGAATGCAGAGGTCTTATTTGCAGAGTGGGGTTACAGAGCCATAGACCTCTACCAGATAACCTTAGAATAAGTATTCGGAATTATTTTGTCATAGACTTTTTATCTGGGGTAGCACATTAACTGGATGGTGTTCCCCCTGGAGCCTCACTTTCCCATGTAGAAATTTCACTACATTTGCAGGATGTGAAGGTGGCAGTGACATATCATCTTCACAGAAACTGGCCACTGCTGTCTGTATTTTCAACTGAGAGACCCCAAGGCACAGCAGTATCCAAATGGACCACGTGCTGTATAAAGCCAAGCTGGATCTGCCATTGGTTATAAAGGTGCATTCCATCAGAGCCCATATTGCTTTCAATAAATCCCTTTGTAATGTTGCCCTAAATCAGGTGGCCAATGTACTTGTGTTACAAGTAGCAACGGCAGCCTCTGTGTGGGACATACAGCAGATCAGAGTGGAGGCAAGCAGAACAGGTAGAAAAGGAAGGGAACAAAAAGCAGAGCTGCAATGGGGCTGTGGAAGGGAATTGGAGCAGCATTTGGGCTAGGAACAGACATTACACATAAATAGGCTAAAGTGATCAGAAACTGGTTTAAACCTGTAACAGAACAGGTGTTCAGTGCACATAAATTGGTTTGAAAATGGCTGAAATGGGTTTGAGATAAATCTGGTTGAATGTAGTATCAGACTTACCTGATTTGGGTCAAACTAGTTATGGAACTTCTGTCCCAGACTTTGTCCTAGTTTTAAGTAAATCACAGTCCTGCAGCATCTCAGCATGCTTTCTAGCCTTGGGCTGAGCTGGGCCGTGTTGTCTGCTCCAGAGAGCAGGGCTGGCCCTGCCCCTCTGCTCACCAGCCAGCTCAAGCTAGAATGCTCAGGCTAGAAAGGGGGTGGGAAGCCTGGTTTTCAACCACAGCTGGTCTGTCGGAAGGGGGGGGTCAATCCATGCTAGACCTTTCCCCCCTGGAGTGGATGGGATGGGGGCTTGGAGCAAGGAAGAGCAACAGCCTGACAGGGACTACCAGAGGGGAGGAGCTGCTATCTGCCCCACATGAAGAGCTTACCTTTGGTAAGTGTCCAACGCTGGCCCTGGTGCCTCCCTTTCATTTCTATCAATTTACTGTGTCCGGTCCAGGGATGCCCCACAGCAGTCCACTCTGCTGCTCTGGGCAGAGGTTAGCATAGAGAAGGCCAAGCTTTGCCCGATCCCACCTGAACACTTACTGTTGGATACTTCCCAGTGCACCATGCTGAAAGGGGGAGGTGGACCAAAGTGACATGCTCATGGACCGAAGCAGCACGCTCACGGACCACTACTCCTTAGAGGGAACAGTGGTCTGGGAGGGAGGGGCTTTAATCTCCCCTTCCCTAGCTCAGTGTGCTGCCCACATCCCCTGTTCTCTGCTGTAGCAGGTAACAGCTTGAGGGACTGCTCCCCTCCCCGCCTGTCCAGGATCTGGGAGGGGCCTTCAATCCCCTGTTCCCTGCTCAGTGTGCTGGCACCAGGACCAAACTGAGAGGTGGAAGGTATTAGCAAAGACCCAGCATGATCATCACATGTATGTGCTGGTGCTGGAGCTAAGGGAACAAGAGGGGATCCCAGACAGCTTGAGTGTCCCAGACAGCTGGACCAAAGAATGCAGAGAGCTACATTTGCATTACATTTGCAACAGAACCTGTAAAAGGTGGGAATACCTAAACGTGGCCTTTCTGAATATCTGGCTGTGAGGAGATACTGCCCTCAGGATTACCTAAAACTTATGCATGACGTTGTCTTCTGTTGTCTGTTTGGTTTATTACATTCCATTTTAAGTTAGACTAAGTTGTGTGTGCTCTCACTGTGTTTTACTGGGCTGTATCTTATAAGCACATAATCTATAGGTCAGGAAACAATTGAAATTACCCCTACCCCAACCCATGTATGGGACTCTCTTAAGCATATAAAGAAGCCTAGGGCTTCCAATGGCTGACTTAGCTGCCAGTACACTAATGCCAGGATTGTGAAAACAAACAGGAGGACCTGGCCCTCCTGCTAAGCAAGAAGAAGTATGATCTCATAGGGATAATGAAGACCTGGTGAGAGACTACTTATGATTGGACCACAGATATAGATGGCTATACTTTGTACAGGAGGGTTCATGTTAGAAGGAAGGGCAGGGGTGTAGCTCTATATGTCCCTGTTAGCTGACTTGGGCACTCAAGGAGGGTGACGTGAAACCCTTTGGGTTAGAATATAGGAAGAACATTGTAAAAGGATATTACTGTAGGAGTCTATTATAGTCCTCCTAACCAGGAGGATAAGCTTGACCAAGAATTCTCTAGAGAACTAACAGAAGCTGCACACTTTCAGTATGTGGTTGTCATGGGTTATTTCAATCACCCTGACATCTCATGGAAGGAGTGTTCAGCCAAATCTGATCTGTCACACAGCTTCCTCCTCTGCGTTGATGAGCTCTATCTGACTCGAGAAGTCCATGGGCTGACACGAGGTTAGGTGCTTCTATATCTGGTTCTGGCCAAAGGGGATGATCTAATGAGAGACCTGAGGATTAAAGGGAAGCTCAGTGACAGTGATCACAAACTGATCACCTTCCTTATCCATCAAAAAGCTGGCAAATCAGTCAGCAATGCCGAAATTCTTGACTTTAGAAAAGCTAACTTTCACAGGCTCAGGAGGTTGGTTGTGTAGGCCTTGACAGATCATGATCTGACAGGAAACGGTGTACAAGATGAGTGGTGGCTCCTTATGGATGCAATCCTAAAAGCATAAGGGAAGTCCATTCTGGCCTGTAGGAATGGTAGTAAAAGGCCTGGGAAACCCCCATGGCTGGTTAGAAAGTTCATGGACCTCTTCAATATTAAAAGTAAAGTCTATAAGGGTTGGAACATGGGTAATACCTCTAAGGAGGATTATGCATCACTGGTCTGCACCTGTAGGGAGTAGAACAGCAAAGCTAAGGCGATACTGAGCTCAAGCGCACTATGGGAATCAAGGACAACAAGAAGTCCTTCTTCAGATACGTAGGAAGTCAAAAGAAAAATAAAGTCAACACTGGACCCCTCCTCAAGCAAATGGGGCAAAGAATCATCAACATCAGGCTGACAGAAGGTTCCATTCTAAGAGAGAGCCAACATGGCTTTATTTCAGGTAGGTCATGCTTGACCAATCTCATCTCCTTCTATGACCAAGTGTTGCATCACCTGGACAGGGTGGAGGAGAGGTTGATGTAATTTACAGGCAGTCCTTAGACTTACAACACAATTGGTTCCTGAAAAACATGTCTTAAGTCAAAATGTCATAACTCGGAACTGATTTTCCCATAGGAACAATGTTTTAAATGGAGGATTGGTTCCTGAACCAATGATTGATATCCTATTTTCACCAAAAAAATAACTCAGAATTTTGTACGCAATCAATTATAGATGAGTAATATAGCTACATTAATGTATTTATATTGTAAATAGCAATCATTTTGATTTGGAAAGACTTCTTTGAGGTGACTTTGCTGGACTTTTTGAAGGTTTCTTGATTGAAATCTTCTCGGGAGTCTTGACTGCAGGTTTTTCTGGAATCTTGTCTGCTTTCTTAAAGTGTCCAAGGAAGTTTGGACAGAGGTTCTCCAGGGAGATGGGTGACACAGTGAACTTGTTTGCTGGTGTGACATGGCATTGGATCAAGCATTGTAAAATGAAAACTGATGTCAGAAAATCAAAACAGGATGTTAATTTATAAATGTCGTAAGTGCCGTTCATTGTAATTCAAAATGTCTTGTGTCAAGGACTCCCTGTACTTAGATTTGAAAAAAGCCTTTAATTTGGTCTCCCATGTTGTCCTCATGGCAAAATTGGGGAGCTGTGGCCTAACAACCTTACCATCCAATGGCTTGGGAACTGGCTCCATGTTCAGGCCCAGAAAGTGATTGTTGATTGAACCAAGTCAGCATGGCATATGGTGATCCCTCAGGGATTGGTACTTGGACCAGTACTCCTTAATATATTCACTAATGACCTGAATTCAGGTGTCAGAAATGAACCAATTAAGTTCAGGGATGCCAAACTGTCGGGAAGTGTGGACGCCCTAGAGGATCGGCTGAGGATCCAGGCCAACTTGGACAAGCTTGTAAGGGGGGCAGATACAAACCTGATGACCTTCAATGTAAAGAAATGCAAGGTGCTTCATCTTGGGAGGGAAAAAAACCCATCATACCCATAAGCATGGCAGTGTTTCACTCACTAGTACTGTGTCTGAAAAAGACTTGGGGATTCTGATCAACAACAAGATGAATACAATCCACCAATGTGATGTTGCAACTGGTAAAGCAAATAAAATCCTGGTTTGCATCTACTGATGCATTTCAAACAAGACCCAATATGTCATTCTTACTTTATTCAGCTTTGGTGAGGCCGCAGCTGAAGTACTGGATCTAATTCTGGTCTCCACACTTTAAAAAGGACATGGAGACGCTCAAGAGAGTCCAGAGGAGAGCCATACACTTGATCAGAGGTCAAGAGAGCAGGGTGTACGAGGAGAGGCTGAGAGGCATGGGACTTTTCAACTTGGCTAAGCATAGGCTCAGAGGGGTCTTAGTGGCAGCCTGTAATGGGTGTCTGTCAGGACTTGGGAGAAGGCCAGTTCACCGGGGCTGTGCCAGGAAAACAAAGTCCAATGGTCACAAATGGCTGCAAGACCATTTTAGACTGGACCTAAGGAAGATTTTTTTCTTTACCCTCTGATTACGCAGAGTCTAGAATAGATTTCCCCCAGAAGTGGTGCAAGCACCTACTCTGGTCATATTCAAGATGTGCTTGAACATCTGTCTTGATGTGGTCCTCCAGCTGACTTCCTGCCCTTGGGCAGGGGCCCAGACCAGATGCTCTCATGAGGATTGTTCAGTCCCTAATGTGTATGAAATCTCTGAATGTCTGTCCCTAGCCCAGCAGTGCTCAGCCCCAGTGGCCCCAGCTGCTGGACAGCATGCAGCACGTTGCCGAGCCACGCTGCACCCATGCCATGGGACAGCTGCCATGGGGGTGCTAGGCAGGAAGAGGGGGGGCAATTCTCGTGCTGCACAGGGGGTGCTCTGCCACAAGCTCTGAGGCCCTGATCTCCACTTCTGCAGCCAGTTAATGCGGGGCTTTTTTTTTAGTGCCATGAGGCTGGGCTGGGCTGGGTTGGGAATGGTGTTGGGCAAGGCAGCCATGGGTGCTTCTCCCACAGATGCTCGAGCTGTGCCTGTCTCTGCCTCAGTTGGGGGAGCTGTGGGGACTCTGCCCTGTTGCCACTTGCCAGCCAGTGCGGGGGTTAGGATGTGGGTGTGGCAGCACTGGGAGTGGGGGTTATGCCCTGCTGCTGCTTGCCCCCTTCCACCTGGAGTGAGCTGTGCCTGCATCCC
>JAGPOW010003642.1:99691836-99704018 GCA_030014935.1 Caiman crocodilus | reverse complement strand
TGCGGGGGTTAGGATGTGGGTGTGGCAGCACTGGGAGTGGGGGTTATGCCCTGCTGCTGCTTGCCCCCTTCCACCTGGAGTGAGCTGTGCCTGCATCCCCCCCCCGCCGCCCGCCCCCGCGGGGGAAGGGACCGCAGGGCCGCGCCCCGGCGCCCCCTGCCCTGGCTGGACAACTTGTCCCAGCTGCAATCTCTCCCCCCCGCCCCCAACCCCTTTCCTCCCTCCTACCCCATGCTTACTTCTGTGCAGCATTGGTCAGACCACAGTTGGAGTACTGTGTCCAGTTTTGGGCACGATACTTCAGAGGGATGTGGATAGCCTCTAGAGGAGGGCAACTCATGTGGTTAAGGGTTACAGGACAAGCCCTATGAGGAGAGACAAAGGGACCTGCACCTCCTCAGCCTCTGCAAGAGAAGGCTGAGAGGTGATCTTGTGAGTGCCTACTAATTTGGAGCCTTTAATCGGTCTTCTGATTTGATTCAGATTTGGAGATTTGCTCCCCAAATCAGGCTGAATTTCCTCCGAATTGAGTTGTCTACTAAAACTTCGCACACCTCTAACAGCCATGTCATAATTCTGCACTCCCAGTGTGAGACCGGGGAATGGGTCTGGGGTAGGACTTTGGTTGTTTGTTTCCAGAGTTTCTGGCTGATCAGTGCTTTCGTCTGTGCTCTGCTGTCCTTGGGAACCTCTTCCACAGGTGCTATGCAAAGCCTGCTGGAACTTTTGTATACCGGCCCCGTGGCTATAGGGTACCAGCAGTAGATGGCCTTCTCTTGCTTTGTGGTTCTCTGGACAAACATGCATTTGAATGGCTTTAGGTGCATTTTGTGCTACCTTTTTGTGGCTCTGTCAATTTCCTGGAAATTTTTAGGATTTCAGTGCTTGCCCATACCCTTAAATTTACTTGAGCCAAAAACTGTTTCCCCCCAGCTCTGCTGAAAAGGGATACTTAAAGGAGAATGTTGTAAGATTGATGTAATTTGCATAGACACTGCAAGCATCTGGTTTTGCTTTTTTAGAAGATTGATATTTGCGACCGTCTGGCTTGAGAAAAAAATCATCTGAAAAGCCTAAAATAACAGCTTATACCATGTTTTCTTTCTCTATTTTTTCTTATACTTCCTCCAGGAGATCAAGGCCAACATCCTCCAGGAGAACAAGGCCAACAAGCTTGCATGAAACCATAAAGAAAATTGAGCTTTAAAAATAGTTTTAAAATCTGGCTTGATGCATATAAAGAGAGCAGAACCTGCTGCAGACTATAGCTGGCAAGGAGGATCTTAATTTATGCCTTTTATTTTTAGAGGCCCCCTGTTTCTTTAATTTTTGCTTAACTAAGAAAGGCCTCTTTAGCCTGATTAGGATCCAAGCAAAGGCCTGTGATAGTATCTGTAGAGACTGTGTTTAGACTACTCAAATTTCTCACTATTCTTTTTCTGCCCTTGCTTTGGAGTAATGCCATGGCATGGCAGCTGAGCTGTAGCTGACCACTGTGTTTAGACAAGTAACTAAACACTGTATTCCATCCCATAGCCAGATGAACTTTACTTTCTGACAGACAAATTATGTCAAATCTTCTGTTTCTAAAACTGCCAGGTTTTATCTCTTTGAAATGGAGAAGAAAACGTAAATGCAGGTTGCATCCTTCACTTCTTTTTTGCAGTCCCCTCTTCCCTGCCTCCTTATTCTGTGCACTATATCTTCTTTTTACAGCAAATTTGGACAGATGTTTAGTCTTGTTTCAATTTGCATTTCAACTCTGGGAAACTGGAAGTGAACAGAACAGCGAAGTTGAAAATGGTGATTGTGATGTTTGCTTTCATTTTCAGTAGCTGTCGAAGAAATGGAAACAAGACGCAGGAATCCTTGGATGCCTTGTAGGAGGAATGGTGCAGTAGTTAGAAACATGAGGAAAAAATCTCTTCTGTTTACATTCTTACATTTTCAAAGCTACTTGCATTATTTTCCGCAATTCTCTCTGGTTAACATATAGTATTGTAATGGTACAGAGGGAGAAGTAACCAACTGATTTTGAGGCATATAACTTTGATGTAGAGTATTTTGACAATGAGAACCCACTGAGCTCTTTCTGAATACTTGTAGGCATGTCTTTAAACTTATGATTGTGGGTGCTCCTCCTCTCTAATGTACTACAGATATTTCTGAATTGTGCAAACCTTATGTTCCCATGTTCTTATTAATATAAATTATTTAAATTTGAGCCACAAACATGAATCTGAAAATCTAGAATTGGATGTAGTTTCCTGCATGGGTTTTGTTTTCTGTGTCTTCCTTTTTCTCTCCAGCAACTCAGTGGTGGGGACAGACCAGTTGTCACTGGAGAATTTGGGGGTAGGTACAATGGAACTGCTTGTCCAAGTTAACCTTAAAATTGTTTGGAGGGTGGCTTGGGGTTTTTTTGGGAGGCTGTGGGGGGTTAGTTTAATCAAACAATGATTTTTTTTTCTGTAAGAGGAACTCTTACCATGTTACAGTTCAATGCAAGTTTGAAGATGTCGTTTTCTTTAGATGTACAACATGTGTTAGAGTAGGACTTTCTGTTAAATGATTATATATGCAGGGCTTGCTATATAGGCAGATATCTGAGGTTAAAAATATATTTGCTTTCTGTTGTACTGTGTTTTGCAAATAAAATGTTGCATAGCACTGAGGTTTTGTGACCTTGCACATTTGATGCATTAGCATGCTTTATCTGGGTGCTTTAATGATGAGAAGAGCCACTTTTCTCTCCCGTGACTCCTTGGAGGTTGTTCCTTTCACTGGTTACTTCAGGTTCTAATGTACATTCCTTCTTCATCTCCCACAACTCCATTTGATGATGAATTTGCTTGGTTCTCTTTCTAGGACCAGCCTGCCAAATTAAATCAGTTTATGTTCACAGAAGTCCAGTTGCACATAAAATTTAAATCTTTCTTCTAGAACTGTTATGTTTATGTTGGGGTGGGTTGACTAAGGGAGCTGTAATAGCAAGCTGAGAAGTTTCTGAAATATGTTCTTGAAATGGAGGTGGTTTTGATATCTAGTGCTTATGCTTAAATAGGAGAGGGTTTGTGGAATTACAGATTGGATAAGCATTAATTGCACTTTCTGCACCTAACAAAAGAATTCTCTTCAGGGTGCAAAAATATAGAAAACAGTTTTTTAAGTATACCTGCTATGCAGAAATTTTCATAATGATTTATATTATAGTAAGTATACTTTGTTTAAGGAAACATTTATGAATAATATTTCCATTTTATCATGTTATGAAAGTTAAATGTAGGAACTTAAATTTGGCTTTCAACAGAGTTACAAAAATACACCTTCATTCCCAACCTATAGCTTTTCTCCAATAGCTACTTGGGCTGAGAATAGACATTCTAAAAGCCTGAGCCTGAATTAATTCAGTTTTTGCAGGTTAGTTTAACCCGCATAGACTAAACTGGCAAGAAAGTGAACAGATTAGAGGTGCATCGATACATCAGTCTGATATGAGATCAGTGCCGATAAAAAGACAATTGGCTGTCTCAGAAATCGGTCCGATGCAGTTGATAAATTGGCCGATAAATGCTGAGGCATGCACGCACACAAAGAAGAGCACAGCCTGGCAATGTGTGGATAGCTGCTTGCAGCTGGTAAGTCCACTGTGGTGGAAGGCAAGGGGAGAGGGAAAGGGGGGAGGGAGCAGATCAATGCTTCCCAAAGTGAGGGAAGGGACAGAGGCAGGGGCAGGCACTGCCCAGCTGGGGTGGGTGGAGCATGGTGCAGGATGGAGCCTGGGACATCATTAAAGGGCTGCTGCTCTATCAGGGTCTTTCTGCCCACCCTCAGTCCAGTAGCAGGGGTGGGATAATGGCCAGATGGTGGCTGGCATAGCCCTCCAAGGTGAAGGGAGAAGGGAGGAGGTATATTCTCCCCTTCCTCCCCTTTTCCCATTAGGGAGCCCCCGTTGGGGTCTGCCTGGCTGAATGCGAGTGACAGAGTTGGAGGCTTGGGTTGGCAGACCCTGACTCTGGTCCACCAGGAGGATAGGCAAAAGAGGGAGAATTAAACCCCTCCCTGTCCCCTTCACCTGAGAGGGCCATGTCTTTGCCCCTGCTGGTCCAGCAGCAAGGAGGGATCCTGACACGGGCTGCTGCACCCTGGCCAGGCACACCCTGGCTGGGGTCCATGCTGGTGGGATAGGGAAAGGAGGGTATAATTAAACCTCACTTCATCCCCCATTCACATGAGGCTGCTGCTGGGGCTAGCTGTGCCTCCCATGGCTCCACTGGGGAGAAATGCCTGACGGGCTTCTGCGCATGGGGTTTATCCCCGCCCTGTCCTCTCCTCTCCCCTTGGGGAATCCCAGCCAAAGTCTGCCTGACCAGGTGAGAGTAGTGGAGGTGGCAGCTGGGACTGGCAGACCCATGTCTAAGGTGGGGCTGACATTTGTTATGCCTCTGCTCCTGCTCTGAGAGCAGAGGGGCAGGGCCAGCCCTGCCTAGGATTACTATACGTCTGGGCTTTCTCAGATGTGTCCTCTTTATGAGCCCTCTGAACTTTGTCCAGGTGGGGTTTTTTTTTTAAATCCTACCAAATGTCTGGGTTTTTCCTTTGCTCCACTGGTGGGAGCAGGGGGAGGGTGATTGGAGGCAGCAGGGAACACAGACATATCTGCCTGCAGCTGTGGAGGCATGTGCAGACCCATGTCCAGACTCCCTGCTGCCTCCCATCACTGCCCTCCCTCCCACTCCCACCCCTGGGGCGATGGGGGGGAGCGACAGCTCCCCTGTTGTGTGGGGAGGGAGAAAGGAGGAGGAAGGGGGTGCTGGGCTGATGGGTGAAGAAGTGGGAGGGGAGAAGTGGGAGTGGTTGGGGAGGAGGGGGTGAGGAAGAGGGCCATGGCCAGGCTGCCTTGCGCTATCATAGAGGACATTCCAGTTTTCTGCTACTCTGTCCACTGTCCTCTACTGATCCAAAACCGGGCATCTTTATGTCCTCTATTTTTCTCTTCAGGAATAAAATAGAGGACATAAAGATGCCCGGTTTTGGATCAGTAGAGGACAGTGGACAGAGTAGCAGAAAACTGGAATGTTCTCTATGATGGCCACCCTACTTGCTCAGTGCAATAGCCCCATCTGAGGGCAGGGGTGCCACAAGCCTCCCTTCCTCTGGCCCGGTCACGATGGGGACAGCTGGGACCCCTCTGGCAGGGCTGGGGGGGAGGGGAAGGGAACTGAAAGCTGGGAGTGAGGGGCACTGGCAGGGCTGGGGAGGCTGTGACTTGGGAGTATCCTGCACCAGGGTGCGAGCAGAGGACTTGTGGGTTGGGAGTGTGGGTCACTGGCAACAGGGGGCTGTGAATCTGGAGTGAGGGGCGCCAGCAGCGATGTGGGGGCTGTGGGTTGGGAGTGAGGGGCACCATCATGGTCCAGGGGGGTAGTGTACTGCAGTGTTGGAGTGAAGGGCACTGGCAGGGCTGAGGTCAGTGGGTTGGGAGTGAGGGGCAACTGAATGGGCAGGGGCAGGGCACTAGTATGTTGCTGCTCCTCCACCATCATATTCCCCCCACTCTGCCTCCCCCACATGATGTGTGTCCTCTTTTTGGCCTAGAAAAATAGTAACTCTGGGCTCTGCTGGAGCAGACTGCACAGCCTAATCCAGAGATACTGGGGGACTCTGATATAACTTAAACCTGGAAGGGATCTGGGACACAAGTTCCATTAACTGGTTTGAGCCCAATCAGTTAAGCTGATGCTACATTCAACCAGTTTTATCTCAAACCCAGTGTAGCCACCGGGCGTCAAACATCCTACCTTGCTCCAAGGCTTCCTTGCTCCAAGAATTTACAGATATCCGGCTTGCCATTGCAGGTAGTTTTGGGGCAGGTCTCTCTCCGCGCTGTGGTCCGTCCCCTTCTCTCCTGCCATGATTTTGATCTTCCAGTGGGTGGGACTTCCTGTGGTGCGGTTACCCTCTTCAGCTACCTACGGTAGAGGTCTTCTGTGAGGCTCCTCCTCCCCTTTCACCTTGCCCTTGTCCTACCCAGCGGATCTTGGTGTTCCTGTTGCTGCTTCCTCAGGCATGCCACCAATGAGCTCACCTCTTTCTCACTCCCCCTATCACCACACCTCAGCCCCTTCAAACCTGGGGTAACACAACCAAAACAAAATTCTACTGAACTTAAATCCAGCTTGCTGCCTAACAATGTCGGGGCCTCTGTCCCTCTATCAAGTCACAGCCCGTGACTCGGCCCACTAGCCCTTACTCTCCGGGCCAGCTACCCACCACTTTTTGCCCTGCCTCCACTGGTGCAACCCTCTCTCCGGGTTCTCCCTGACGTAGACCCCTCTTTCAGGGTCTATACTGCCTTGCCGTCCCTTCTCCGGGTCTTCACAGGGCTGCAGCCTTTCTCCTGGATCCAACCCCGACTGCAGTCCTCTCTCTGGGTCTTCCTCGGGTCACGGATCCCTCCACGCTGCCACAGTTCTCTCCGCTCTTCCCTGGCTTGCCCGCTAACAGCCGCGCCGTCCTCCAGTGTCTGTTTGTCTCCGGGCTCTCTCCCTCCTCCGGGGCGCATGCCGGCAGTCAGCTCCGGCGTTCTGTGTCTCTCGCAGTCTCTGTCAGCCCTGCCTACTCCCGGCAGCCACATGCACCCCCCGCTCTTCGCTGCGTTCGTCTCTTTTATCTCCATCAGCCGATGGTCTCTGCTGACGTCACCCGCCGTCCACAGGTGATTTAAGTCTTTGTTTTGGCCGTGCGCGGGCTTCTCCGGTGGTCCCTCGGCTCCTGCAGTAAGTAACTTAAATTTTTCCTTTTCTTTTCCTTCTGTTTTGTCGCCCGTTTCTGCCTCCATGGCTCCTTCCGGGAGCTCCGGAGTTTCCTTGGTGTTTCTCCCCCTGTGACACCCAGTTTCAAAATGGCCCAAACTTTTTATGTGTGGTTTACAGTGAACTTCTGTTCTGTTACAGGTTTAAACAAGTTTCTGACGACTTAAACCAGCTTATGTGTAACTTCTGTTCTTAGCCTTGAGATATGTGTTTCTTCTCAAATATCTGCTGGGTGAGTGTTGAGTCAGAATATAAACTTATAAACTCAATGGGGTAATCTGCCCTTATAATATGTTATGGTGAAGTAAATCATCAATGGAGATCCTTCTTTGTGAGGCAATAGAAGATCCTGAACCCTTTCTCTACACAGGAGTTTTTGAATGGGTAAATGGATAAAGTTTAAGAAGAGTGCTCCAAAGGGAAAATAAATCTTACTGAAACTGAGGTTCCTAGAATTGAATTCAAAATGCTATCTCACTAACATGTATAACTGAGCAAAGTAATATGTTAAATACGATAGGTGAGGGCTATCATTGCCAGTATTTGTGGATGGAGATAAACATATAGAGAAATACCCAACAGGAGGTAATTAATAAAATAAATATCAGCCTGAGTATCAATATCATTTGTTTTATAGTGAGATGTAATAAGCTTTAGAATCAGTTTACAGGCAAGTAGTGAAAGTCTCCTCAACTAGGACTTATAAAAATAGAATGGACGAAACCAGCAAAGGGAAGTGGAGTCCCTCCCTTCTAGAGTACGTTGATAAAGTCAGTACTACCTTGTCTGTGGTTGACCTTACTTAGCTACATCAAATTAAAAACTATGGAGCCTTATACCCATTAGGGTTTTACATGTGGGTATACTTACCATAGTGTTTCTTTTTGTAATTGCGTACCTGTTTTTTGTTATGAAAACATATCTCATTAATGAAAAACACCAATATCCAAAATTATGACAACTTTGCTTATAATAGGAGTTATACAATGCTCACTTTTGGGGTTAAAAATAACCAGATCCTGTTTGTTTACTTTTTTATTTAGCAAACGATAAGCACGTGAGCACTTCCTTTGACCATACTTCAAGTTTCTATTTAGTTCAGTAATGGCTTTTTATATAGCAATTTGATCTGCTTTTTTTAATAGTTGGGACAGCCTTTCCTTGTTATTTGAAATGATAAACATTGTGCTTTCTTACTGTGTTAATTTCCCAAGACTGGTAGTAGTTACATCCAGGTACGTCATTCAGGTTATTGAGCAGGGATGTTCACTGGTTTGCAGTAAAATAACAAGGGCTGGGTGGCTGGGATGGGAGCCCCAAGCAGTGACTGAGGTGGGGAAGAGGGAAAAGGCATAATGGTGCCAGGCAGATGGAGGCACTAACTATGCAATGCCGTGCTAGGAGTCTGCTCATTAGGCCCTCACTCCCTTCCACTGCTGTAGAAGGAGGTACTAGCATGGCTAAGGAGCTGTGGGTTGATCCTATTTCATCTACTACTTTTGCCACCAAATCAAGACTTCTTAGTGTCACCAAACATAGGATTTTGTGGCTCTGGTTATGATAGCTTTGTAGCTGCTAACCCCAACATCTCCTGCAGTAGCATTATCTCCCACAGGGCAGGCGAAGGGGGTTAGGCTGCTCTGCTTCATTCAGTTGGAGCTTCTAACTCCCCTTCCATTATGCCTATGGGTGAGCCTGTGCTTTTGCAGGTGAGATTCTGCCTGCCCCCCACCCCTGTTCTCTTGTCCTCAGCACAACCCATCCCTATCTATCTGATTTTGTCCTGGGTCCCAAAATAACTAGCTACGCCTCTGAATAATCTTGTTAGATGTGTCACTGTCATACTTTAAAAATAGAACTTATACAAATTTCCTGAGTTTGTAATACTAAACTGCTATTGACAGACAAGGTTCTTTGGGTAAATCAATATCCTCTATTAGACCAACTCAGATAGTTGGAAAAATTCTTAGCAAGCCTTTGGGCACAAACACCCTTCGTCAGGCTGAGGAACCTTCTGTTAAATGACCCTTAGCCTGACGAAGGGTGTTTGTGCCCAAAAGCTTGCTAAAAAGAATTTTTTCCAACTATTTGAGTTGGTTTAATAAAAGAGATCATATTTACCCAAAAAACCTTATTTGCCTATGTCTTTAGACCAACACAGCCACAACCTACACCCCTGATATTACTATTGGTTTGTTTACTAGATTAGATATTTGCATGGTTTCCTGAGTTTTGTGAGCTTACTATTTTGTGTGCAGATGCTAGTATAAATATTGTCCTTGTGCACACTTAGCTGGGTATATTGGCAGTGTGAACATGGTTTGTTCTTGCATCTGGAATTTTATTACACTAATCTGCATGTGCAGTTGGATGAAAATAATTTTGAAAATCCTATCACGTTGTGTGCTGACATTTTTTGAGGAGTGAAGAATTTTATAAATGGTTAGTTAACTTACATAGCTCAGAATTATTAAGAATCTGATAAAATTATGTATTAAAAAAATTGCCAACTATCTTCTTTTCTGACATAATCATAGCATCTGAAGAAATCTGTTGCTGCAGACATCTTATGCCTGTCTTGATTTAGTTTCTAAGGTGCAACCCTGCCATGCCTTCTGCCTAAATTCGCATTAATACAACTATCTACTTCTCTCTAGTTAAGTTTTTTCACTTCATACCTGATAGTTTATGAAATGTAAAATATTATTGAGCTTGAATTCTGCAAACACTTAGGCACTTATACACTTAAGTTTACTCACTGAGTAAACTCAGTGAATTGTCAGTCCCACTGCCATTGTTTATCTTTTTTTTTTTTGCTTTTTTTGGGATACCTAGGAATAAAATTGATCACATGCATGCGTGCTTGCAGGTTTAGAGCTTTATAGTGTGTTTGCATCTATTAGTGTTGTGATTCCTTCGTGTAGTAATTGCTGTAAAAGAGGCGACTAAAATTGACCAATCATGTTCCAAATTGATGACTTAATGGTTTATTTTCAACCCCACTAAATACAGTTGTAGCTGTGTGTTTAAAACAATCAGTGTTGTAATTGTATAACTGTAAGTAGTTTCTACATACAATAATTTCTTTGAGTGTATCACCCAAGATTTCTGTTGTGCATATACTTTCAATAAATACTGGTTTTAAAGTTGCAGCTTACTGGTTTAACAAAAAAAGGTCAACTTCTAGTGCTCAAGTTTTGCCTCTGGTTCATAATGTATTGTGGTATTTAGCATATAAAATGTAAAAGTACTTCATCTTTTTTAAATGCATAATTTATCGTCTTTATGATATAAGAATGTGTTTCCTACATAAAAGATGCAAGCAAATGTCATCAATATTTTTCAAAGATATAAATTTGTTGTGGACTTTATTTTGGCATTAGTTCCTGGATTGAATCTCAATTTTTTTAGAGCAGTGTGGGGGTTGGGGAAGAAGAGAGAGAGAGAGAAGTTATTGGATATAGCCTGTTTAAAGCAGGAGAAAAATAGTAATTTGTAAAATGTTGAACAGATGCTTTGGCACTGTGACAAATGGTTACAAATGTTGTCTGGAGCATTTCATGATATGCTGTAGGACTAACATATGTAGATAGATATATGCAAATTTCCTCTTAAGTACTTTTAAATGTTGAAAAATGAAGTTGAGAAAGTAGAGTACTATAAAAGATGATATGCAGAAGAATGTAAGCCTTTGGAAATTGTAAAAGCTAAGGAAAAGTGGTTGATCTTTACCCATTATTTTTCATGTAAATGTAATTAAGGAGGGCATTTTGTTGGAAACCAATAAATGAATAAAAGTCATCTTTGTGTCAGTTTTGTAGAACATGGTGCAATCTTTTTTTTTAACCAGGATTTTTGTTGTTTATAATCCTATACTATCAAAACAAACATTAGCAACATTACAGAACAAATATGCAGTAATTATCACCAGAAGTGTGAAAACATGTTGTTTCAAATAGTGCTTACCTGTAAACTATGGAATGATTTTAAAACATTTTGTTAGAAAAAATGTAGGTTATAAGTGAGTCTGTATCTATATAGGAAGTTTAATTCTAGAACCAAGAGGTACACAAGTGGAACACCAAGTCCATTGTTGGACCTATCCTAGGAATTACCAGTGCATAATTGTCAGTTGGAGGTAAATCATAATTGCTGGAGTCTTGTTAATTACAAAGACCCTAAATACTTGCCTAGCACCATTTCTTTTAGTACTTTAGGTAACAGTAACAACAATGAACAAACTGGCAGCTTTCATTGGCTGATTGCCAAGGTGTGTATGAAGAGATCAAAATGGCAGGTTCTGCATGGTTAATCAAATGTTAACTGGATATTTCAGCTGTACCAAGTGTTCAGCTATCTTTAAAAGGTGCTTTTGTTCCTAGACCCATAAATAAATTCATAATTAAACCAGATATATAGCTTTGTAAAAACTAATTTATTTGAGTCTAAAACATTGTCAGTTCTCTTATTTTGTTAAAATATTGCGGAACTGAATTGCTTTGCAAGACAGTGAAAAAGATTGTCAAATAAATGACTTGCATGCTGATTTTTTTTTTCAATCCCATATACACAAGTTATTTTCCTTGAGCAATAACTTATCAGCAATCTCTCCTTCCAGTAACTCAAATGCATTTTCAAGAGTAGTCCGTAGTCAGTACAACCTTCAATTGGAACACAGAATTGCCTGATTACATACAAAATACAGATGAATGTATCTGGAAGAGTAAAGCTGATTCACTTACACATCCAGAATTCCTCCATTAATTACTAACAATAAGCTTGGTCACACATGTAGTTCCTTTGACTACAGCACTACTTGTGTGAATAAATGATGACAAATATAAAGATTGTCCATTTATAATAAGTTTAGTTTAATAGGAACTGTCTTGAAGATAATGCCTTTAAAACAGCACATTTATGTTTTGTCATTAAATATGAAGGAATAGTAAGCCATTTTGTAACTATTTTATCAATATTTTACATTAATGCATAGTGCTAAGGAAGATGATTTTAATTTTAATACAAGTAATTCATTCCTGACAAACCCTTCCAGGTCCTCTAAAGAAATATAATTTGACTGTTTTCAGGTGATGAATTTGTTCCCATTCTAAAAAGATTCACCACTTAAGCCCACACGGGATCTTTTACAGTTCCATCTGTTTAAATTACTGATTTTTTTTTTTCCCCTGCCAAGTCTTTATTAGTCTTTTGAGCCAATACAGGCGATTCTTCCTCCTCACTCCCTAGTCACCACACCAAACCCCCCCCAACCAGCCTATTTAAAAAAATAAAAAAAAAAAAAAAACAAAAAAAAATAAAAAAAAATAATAAGATTTAAAAAATTATTAGTATTGTTATGTTAACAAA
>JAGPOW010003642.1:99663068-99691736 GCA_030014935.1 Caiman crocodilus | reverse complement strand
GGAGTAAACCAACCATCCCTACTGAAATAGATCACTTAGATGTCTGGCCAGAATTGGGGCTTTGTGTCATGGATCCCAGGATTTCATAGGTTCCATAGATTCCCTATCTAACTCCAGGGGAGCATTAAAAATGTGCTCTTTAGCCAGCTTAGGTTGATACCCATTTTTAAATTCCATACTTGCCTCATTCCCTATACTATTATTAGAAACTGATGCTTAACTAGGGTTTGTGAATTCCACGTTTGAAGATAGATGCCTGAAAGTTGTGACATTACCTTTGCGGAACTGGTCTAGAGTCTCTCCTGAACCACTGAACCCTCAACAAGTTTGACTTAGTTGATTTAGGTATCGAATCATCTGTGGGTTCTGGCGAGTGGGAGGAATTGTTGCTTTTGGAGAATGTCAAAGAATAGTAGTAGGCACTTACTTCCATCAAGGACCTGACAGGGTTTCATCTTATCTTTTCTTGTTCAGTGTTTAAGCATGTACAGATGTTTGGTCTTGCAAGAGAAACTCTCTCCTGGGAATGATAAAACCTTGGCTGTTCCCAGGTGACTTTTTTTCCTGGGAATAAAAACAGACTGAACAGACATTTTTATTCTGGGAGGAAAAGCCTGAACTTATGGTTTCTCCCGGGAGAGCAGCAATTCTCCCAGGAGAAACTGAATGTCTGGATGAAGGCTTTGTTGGATACCACTAGGGAAAGATGAATTATTTTGGGTTACAATGTTCTCCATGTGCTCTACTCCCTAACATTCATTTCTATCAAATGTGTTTCTGTTGTCTGAGGGAAGTAAATGTGGACAAAAGTGAAGTACCAAGTAAATCCTGATAAGAGGGAAGAGAGAATTGTTTTTAGGGTATTTAGTAGCCTAGATAGATGGTTAGATATCTATTGGTGGACTATACCACATTTCACCTAAATGACTTATGGCATTCTCAGAGTATAGCTACATGAATGCATTATAGTTAGCTAAGGTAGGGTGTGAATTTAAGGCCCATTGGTTACTTTGTGGTTATTCTTCTGTCTGGATGTCAAAAGTGAGATAGCTTATCCCACTTTAATTCAGAGATGTGAGTTTTCCAGAAAATTTTGAAATGGAAAATTTTCCAATGCCATAAATAGAGCGTGATGTGATTTAACATGTTTATTTAACTTATATTTAGTAAACAAAGCTAAAAAAAGTACCCTCGTGTTAATTTTATGTCCCAACAGCCACAAGTATTTGAACTGAAATATTTGGGAAAATAATTAAATATAGCACACTTGAGGTGGTTTAAATGTTATATTCCAACAAATTCAAAGCTTTATGTGGTAAGAAATTATTTTTAGGGAATACTTGTAAAGATACAAGGACAATACACAATAGCAGGAACTTGCCTTACATTGTTTGTTTAAATTTAAGGGAAAAAACGAAGGCATCAAAAACTGTTGACACACTCATTTTAGCACACCCAAAGAACTGTGCATGATATGGCATGGTTGTCCACTCATCTACTTCTACAGAATTTGACTCTTCCACTGAGGTCATTGTGGCATCTCCAGTTTCACTGTCACTATCTGTAGAATCACTTGCACCACTTATTAGTTCCATTTCAGAATCAGATTGAGGCAAATCTGATTCAGAACTACTTGAACCACATTAGTTTTTGATAAAGGATGGATTTACCAATGAGTCTATGGACAAGGGCAACTTATCATCACACTGCATCTTTTTCACTAACTGTGTTTCTGACTGATTCTCCAGAAGTAAGGGATGTTGAAAAATAGAAACAAGCTTAGTGGTGCGTTCATTTGTTAGTCTATTCCTCTTTTTCGTCATGCTTGAGCTGAAAGTCTTCCAGTTCTGTTCAGAAGAAGCTGCTGTTAGTTTAATGCTTAGGATCCTTAGAGCAATCCTGGACAACAGTCGGGTGTTAGCATATCCCTTCCACCATGTGAGAAGAGACATTCTCTGCTGCCTGCAAAAAGATGTCTTTGCTCAAAAGTTTTTCTTTTTTACGGTACTTGGCAATGTCTGTCATCACAGCTATTTCATTGATGCTGGGGACATTTTTAGCTACTTCCATAATTGTATCGAGAGCAGAAGATCATCTTCTGATAAATGTTGTCCTCTGTGTTGAGGATTCAAAAGTTTTGGATAAACTGCTAGATGAACTGGATGAGAGCAAAACTCAGATCTCTTAGTAAACATTTGTTTTACTACTACTTCTTGGTAGTAGTAAGGCTTGGTATATCTCCTTCAAGTTTCTTGATGGCCACTGAAACTGGTAGCAAATTGAATGCTCCTAACTTGAACCCACAGCACATTGTTGTTGAGAATCTGCTTTGGAATGTTCACAGGAATAATCTGGGATACTGTGTCATTTATTGAAGCTCACTGCAAACATTTCTTTGTGTGGAGCAGACTATGTAAACGCTTCGTAGCCAAGCCCCATCTAGTTTCTCCTGGCAATAAAAATGCACTTTCCTTCCCCTGCTTCTATTTCTGTAATTTCTTCAGAGTCTGATTAGCAACATGATGACTGTTAAATACCTTTACAGTCACCTTGCAGTTTGCCGATATTGTCTTCATTTTATTCACACTTATGTCCTTTGCCAGAAGATTCAACCCAAGAGCAAGACAGTCAAATACTATTAAATGAGGATACTTTGCCTTTAATATTTGCCATGCAGCTTTCATGTTATTCTCATTATCAGTTACAGGGGCTTGTACCCTGGAGAGACCTGCACTTTCAATCTCTTCACTCAGTAATTTGACTATGTATGACAAGAAGATTTCATAGCAATTGCTTTCAGGAATATTGGGTCAGGTGTTGCTAACATAATGTTCAATAAAGGATTCCCTTGTATATCAGTCCATCCATCTGATATCCGAGTTAGTGATTCTGCTTGACCAGTCCTTTGAATAGCCATAGTTTGAACTCTGTTATGCTCTTTATCTAAGAGAGAATGTGATAAGTGATAATGTCACAGTAACTTACATGATGGGCAAATTAGTTTGTAATATTCCTTCCAGTCTTGATTTTAAGTTACAGAAGGAGGAGTACCACTTGCAAATATAGCTTGAACTGATGTCTCATCTACTTTTTCTTGATCTTCTTTTGACATTTTGTCCACAAAGCTTGATAAAAAGCTTGACTGTCTTGAACAGCTACTCACAGTGGATCACTTACCTAGTGCCAGTGATCTTGAAAGTGAGGATCCTGCTCTGCTTCTTTCCCCAGACCCGGCAGCGCAACATTTTATTTTTCCATTTTTTGCAAACCTGCTATTTCACTTGACTTACCAAGTTCCTGCAACAAAAGGGGGAAAAGATTTTTATTTTAGCCTATTCTAGTCTGGCCTCCTCCATCAACAGGAAAAGGAGAAGCAGCAGGGAACTTGTTTCCTCCCTCCCTGCCAGAAAGAACACTCTGCTGCTCAACTTGCCACTCCGTTGTCCTGGGACTGCAGAGACAAAGGGAAGTATAGTCTGGCCTCTGCCATTGGCCAGAGAACTAAGCTCACTCTGCTGGGTTAAAATAATAGTTATCTATTTGTCTATTATGTCATTTAAAAATATATATTATTAAGCCTAAGCCACTTTGAGTGCTTAGTGCAAGCAGAAAAGCAGGATACCAATATTTTAAGTAAATAAATAAATAAATAAATAAATAAATAATGGTCCCATACTAACGCAAAGTTGCAACCTTTAAAATTTATAATGTTTTAAACCAAAATAGATGCTAGTCTATACTGCGTGGTGTTTAACATATTAATTTGTCTACTTACATAGGATTCCTGAAGTAGACTTTTCTCAGATGATGTTGTTTTGCCACTCTGTTTCATTAGCTTTCTGCATAAGGCTTGTACTTTTTCAGGACAGGGCTTGTAGTCTTTCAGGACAGTTTCTACATGTTGTTAAATGTTTCTTCAGTCTTGTTGCATTGTTAGCATATTCCTGCCCACAATATTTACATCTACCAACTTCCTTCCTTCAGGGGCTTGAACTTCACTATAATGTTGCCACACGCTAGTTGTTTTTTCTGATTAGGTATTGTTATGACTACCTAAAAAACGAACAGATGTTATACAAACACTTCCAACTTCCACAACTCAAGAAAAGAGATGAGACCCTGCTCTGTGTTTCCTGAACTAAAAGTGAAACAAAAATTAATCAGTTTTAGTTTTGGTTTTGCTTTCACTTCCAGTCTGAGATGACATAAGAATTTTAGCTTTGGTTTTCATTTCACCTGCACAGCCAATTAGGTGAATTTATAACTTGATTTTTGGTTTGGATTATGATGTGAGTGAATTTATCCTCCTGTTTACAAATAAATAAACATATATGTACTCTCTCACACACTTCCAAGGGATAATCCGTTGAAAAACATTAATTACAACTTTGAAACTGCCAAGCTTGCCTAATATTGTATTGATATCCATTCATTGTTACTAATGAATTTTATGAAACAATTAATTTTTAGAAATGGAAAATTTCCCATGGAAAAAGAAAGCACTGGAAAATTTTCTGCCCCACATCTCTGCTTATATTTGGGGCCAAACTATTGAGGGATGTAAATGTATGTGCCAGTGCCCTGTAAAATCACACCCTGGTTTGCTTCATGGTAACTTGTTCTTACTGCCACAACCCTAATGCCTTTGAACTGTTGCTATTCTTGTATTCCTCTATTGAATTTTATTTTAAAATATATTTGTATATCTGTAGCTGTCCAGCCTACATGTAGTTGTAAAAAGGAGAATAAAAATGCAGTTTTGTAGAACCATATTTTTCTTCAATTTTTTTAAAACTCTCCTCCTTTCTCCTCTCTCTCTTCAGGATCATACATGATAGTGGATTCTTCAGATCATGATTTGGGAGAAAAGACTAGACTCCAGCTTCCTACCATGAAGGAAAATGATACACACTGCATTGATTTCAGTTATCTTTTATATAGTAAGAATGGAGCAAACCCTGGAACCTTGAACATCTTAGTTAGGGTGAACAAGGGACCTCTTGCTAATCCAATATGGAATGTGACGGGTTCTACTGGAAAAGACTGGCTTAGAGCAGAGCTGGCTGTCAGTACCTTTTGGCCAAATGAATATCAGGTAAACCTACAAATAATCCTCATCTCAATACAATGGCGCTTACCTAATATGTATTATTGCATCTCAGAGACCTGATATGCTTAATTGGGGGGGGTTGGATTTGTTTTCTTATTTTTGTTTTATGAACTTTCTAAATATATAGTATATAATCACATGCTCATAATTTTTTTCTGTGATACCTGTCTCAGTGCATGGGATCAATGGAATACTTGTTCAGTATTTTGTTTCTTCCTTGGTCCAGGTGAGATATGTGCTTCACTTATTTTACACTATTCAAATCCTGTATTAGACATCCAGGATATAAAGAAGTGTAATTGATCACTTATTAAAAAATTGTAGCTTGTGCTTGCTTACAGACATTAATAAAAAAAAAAAATGTTGATTACAAGAAGCAGCAGTGTGTCAGTTTGTCTTGGCTCCACAGTGTCTGTGTAGATTGGGCATTTCAGCAGTGCTTTTTGGTGCTTTTATCTAAAGTTGATTCGATCAGCTATTAGATGGAAGTGCAAAAAAAGCCCACTAGAGTGCCAGGTCTATATAGACATTGGGCGAGCCAGGTCCAACTGATGTGCTGCCTCTTCTGGGTGTGTTTTGGGCTCAGTGCGGTAGTGCACTGAATTTATAGTAAAGTACCGTGTTTGTTTTTGCTTTTTTAATGTCTGTAAGCAGCCTGTGATATGTCTAGCAGCGTATTGAGCTTTCTGACGTAGGTATAGAGAGAATCCAGTTCACTCAGGCAACTCTCAACTAAAAAATATGTATCACTGGCAAAGCACCAGATTTTAAAGCCAAATTGAAAATTGTGTTTTGTGTCATTATTACAAGAAATAGGAATTTGGTGTATTAGATTACCTTGGGGAAACAGCATTCCTTTAAGATCATGTTGAAATGGCAACTGCTAGACTCAATATTAATTTAATGTAAAGGATGAGGGACTGCATACTTTGTCTAGCATGTGATAGAAAAGCCTATTTAAGTCAAAAAAGCCACTCTTTTAACTTGAATGGGATCTTGATCAGTCTCTTGAGAAGCAGTCTGAGTCACTCAGTCAACAGAGGTTTGTTCAAAATTTCCTAAATATCTAGCCAAAGATGTCATGTTGATACCCATCGACATTAGTATCTAAACACTTTTCGTGTAAAATAAAAAATATTAATGAAATCCCTGGTCTGCTCAGGAAACTTTTGTAATTTATTTTGCTTAAGGCTTAAAATTCTGTTAGAGGATAGGGCTTTTTAATTTTAATTTTATTATATCATTTTAGATTTTTATTAATTTCCTCTTCTCAAAATGTTTAATAATCCTTTCTTAATTTTATTTAAACTTAAAACACAAGCCACATTCATATTACATGGGATTTGAATTAAAACTAGAAGAGCAGACTTCAGATCTCTACTTGTTTTGGGTTCATTCAGAACCTTTACATTATTGAAAAGCAGGGAGTTTTACTGGTAACTTTTATAGGATTGAACAAGTTTCTGTTGATAGATGAAGTCAGGTTTGGCAGCAATATTGATGTCTAGAGGTTTACACAGGGTGTACATATAGCTATTATTCTCTTACAGCCTTTAACATTTTGCTGTAAGACTCTCTCTTCCTTTTGTGGTCATATTCGTTCTCATTTTCTCATATTTTAAAATAATATAAAATATGTTCTGCTGTTTAATTTCTTTATTCTTCTTTTTAAAGTAAGAAGGAAGTACAGGGATGTATTTGTCCAAGTCTCCCTAACCTGAACATAAATTGCACCTGGCCTGAGACTTCCACTATAGTTATGGCCTTGTGATTCATTGGGACTAGACTGACTATATACATAATTCCTTGATAACAGGGAAAGAGGCTTTGTAGCTTTTTGTTTGTTTTAAATAGTGCTGAGTTTCTGTGTCTTTTTATAAGATCTTCTCTGAGGTCTTGAGGTTAACATGGCTTTTCAGGGTACTGAATATTTTACAGCGTTAGTTTTAATGTTGAGTTATACTACAGTGCACAGCAAGAATGCCTCTTTTGTTCAATGGCGTTCTCTGTGACAGTGTTTTAGTTCGCTACCTCTGTAGGTTGCAGGTCCACCTGTAGTAGCTTAGCAAACCACACTGGCAAAGCATTTAAAACAAGATTGAAGGAAAACATTTTGTAACAATGGAATTCATGGCACAAACATTACCTGGCCTGATACACAACTACTAGCTAAGTCATTTTTTATGAAGAATAGACACTGAAATAACTGCACATAATATGTGTGCTTAATATGCACATTTGTTTGCTTATCTGTATTAATATAAACTGCAATTATGTGTGCTTTGTATACATAATATGCACAATGTGCTAGCAAACTTGTGTTTTTTTTAAGTTAATTTTCTTTCCATTCACCGTATAAACAAAACACAGATTAGCTAGTGCTGAATTACATGGGTATATTTAAAAATGGCTTACAGCGTGATTGGGAGATTTAAACACTAAGTCTTATTTATCTGGAAGTTAATTAAACCATAATTTAAAAGATACCTGGAATACGTAGAAGATCAGTACAGTGCAGTTTCAGGAAAGGGAAATTGTACTTTGCTAATCTAATAGATTGTATTAATTAAAATAGTAGATAAAAGAGAACTAGCTGACATAGTTGAGTTGGGCTTCCCAATTCCCATCAGCAATACCCCGATGAAGTAATTCAGGGTACATAACAAATCAAATAGTTGGAAGTTGAGAGGCAAAGTATCATGTTTCAAAACATAACAACATGTCTTGGGTTTTTTTAAATCCCAAGTATGAACTGAGTTTGAACTTTATGTGCTTAGACTGAATTGTGAATGGATTGAATAGTTGCCTTACAGTACTTAACATTTTAGCAAATATCAAGTTACTAACCTTGGCTAGGGACAGAAGTTGCACATAAATTGGTTCAAGTTTTCAGAAACTGGTTTAAAACCTGTGACAAAACAGAAGGTCAGTGCATGTAAACCAGTTTCAAAATGGCAGAAACTGGTTTAAGATGCATCTGGTTGAATATAGTATCAGACTTAATGATTTAGGTTAAACCAGTTTATGAAACTTCTGTTCCAGACCCCTTCCTGGTTCAAGTCAAATCACAGTTTCCCAGCATAGGCTGTGTTCACTTCCTCTTCCTGCTGCCCCCAAGGTCTCAGGAATTTGCAGTCCAGAGTAAAAGTAGCAGGACTCTGCAGGGTTGCTCATCACTTCCTCTTCCTGATTCCAGGTGCCTCTGGGATTTTTGTAGTCCATGATCACAGATAGCAGGACTCCACAGGGTTGTTGTCAGTGCTCCCCTCCAACCCGGTAGATTCTACAGTTAGCTCTGCACTAGGGCTTGGCCACGTCCCCTCTGCTTCAGCAAGGATACCTGGGGAGGGAGAGGGGGTTGGAACTGGCAGGATGGGAAGTATGCTTCAGCACCCCTCCTCATCTCTGGATTGAGCCACTGAAGGAATGTGCCTGCATTTCCAGAACTGAAAGTGAATGTCTGTTTGCCTGCTTGCTGGTTCAATATGTGCAGCTTAAACTTACCTGAAAAGATGGAAATGATTCAGCCTCAGGCTTTTTGACTGTTTGTACTTGGCCCTTATATTCTGTTAAACAATATGGAGTAATAGCTGCAAAAATGGAAAAGAAGTGGCTGAGTAATTCTGACTATTGCTAGAAAATTAGTTCCCTCCTCTGTGTATACATAGCAAAACATGAGTTATATTGCAAAATCAAAAATTACACTTCTGAATTTTGTTATATAAAACAAGGTTAAATGTCATTGCTAAAAATAAAGTTAAAAGTTGCAATTTCTGCTCTTTGGACAGACCCCATTCAGAGTATGTATGCAAGAAGGTGAGAATTTGTAAAAGTAGTAAATTTTCATAAGGGCTGTTCCACTCACTCAAAATCAGAGTTAACACTTGGCTTGTTTGAATTGTGTTCCTGGGGGTGGGAGTGAAGGGGGTCTTCCAAACGCACAGTTCCGTAATGATTATCTTGTTAGCTTGATACTCTAGGAGACTGATGCAGTTCTGTAATGGTATGATTTATTTCCTCTGCTACTGGCAAGATAGCTTCATTTTCTTGAATGAGCTATCTAGGACAACTGTTTGACTAGAGAATCCTTGGAGACTGAAGAACCAGAATTTGAATTGGGTCCTGATTTGTAGGGGTGAACCAATCAAAATTTTTGAGATCAATACCAATAGCCAATTTCTAAGGAGGTATATTGGCTGTTACCATTTGCTATGTACAGCTGGGAAATCAGGAAGTCTGGTGCGATGGAAGGGGAGGGAAGATGGGGGGCAGATCAAGGCCCTTACAGTGAGGAAGGGAATGGGGCTGTGGCTGGGGCAGGGGCAGGCACTGACCAACCAGGGCAGGGAGAGGTGTGGGACAGAGCCACAAGTGTTTTGTCCAGGAGGTGCAGGGTGGGAATGTGCCCCCCGGATCTGTCAGTCTGTGGCATATGTAATGCAGATTTAAAAAAATAATGCTCTAATATGTAAACTAAATATCCAGGTTATGTTACATGTGTAGCATAATCTATTTTGAGAAACCTTTTGAAAGATTTTCTTAAGGAAAAAAAAGTACTGGTAACAGTGGTCCAAGGTAGGGGCCAGAATCACAGATTCATTGACACTAGGGCTGGAAGGGACTTGGAAGATCATCAAGTCCAGCCCCCTGCCCCAGGGATAGGAAGTCAGCTAGGGTCAAAGGATTGCTGCAAGATAAGCATCCAAACATTTTTTGAATGAGTCCAGAGTAGGTGCCTGCACCTCTTCTTGAGGGAGTCTATTTCAGACACTGGGGGGTTGGACAGTAAAAAAGTTTTTCCTTATGTCTAGCCTAAAACAGTCACAGAGGAATTTATGACCATTGGTCCTTGTTATCCCTTGAGATGCTCTGGTGAACAGACATTCCCCTAGATCCTGATGCACACCCCTTACATACTTACAGGCAGCCACCATGTCCCCCTGAGCCTGCGCTTTTCCAGGCTAGAGAGTCCCATGGCTCTCAGCCTCTCATCATGAGGCCTATTCTCTTGCCCTCTGATCATGTGCGTGGCTCTCCTCTGGACTCTCTCAAGCTCCTTGACATCCTTCTTGAATTGTGGAGCCCAAAATTGGAGGCAATATTCAGCTCACCAAGGACGAGTACAGCCCGAGGATGACATCCTGAGATTTATTTGAGAAGCATCTATTGATGCAAGTCAGCGTTTTGTTTTCTTTACCAGCTGCAACATCATATTGGTGGCTCATGTTCATCCTGTGGTCAATCATGACCCCCAAGTCTCTTTCAGGTGTGATGCCAGTGAGCGTAGCACTACCGAGCCTATAAGCATGCTATGGGTATCTTTTCCCCCCGAGTTGGAGTACCTTGCGTTTTTTGGTATTAAATGTCATCAGGTTTATATCTGCCCACTTACTAAGCTTATCCAAGTCAGCCTGGATCTCTAGGCTATCCTCAGGTGTGGATGCCATGCCCCAAAGTTTAGTGTCATCAGTGAACTTGGCCAGTGCGTTTCTGACACCAAAGTTCACATCGCTGATAAAGACGTTAAAGAAAACCAGTCCAAGGACAGAGCCTTGGGGGACACCACTGGTCATGGAGCACCATAATGATTCTCTTTTATCAGCTACTACTCTCTGGGTCCGACCTTGGAGCCAATTTCCCAGCCATCAGACTGTGGTGTAGCCAAGGCCACGGTTGACCAATTTTTTCATGAGGAGATCATGGGACACCAGATCAAAGGCTTTTTTAAAGTCCAGATATATGATGTCAATCTCTTTTCCCTTGTCCAGGTGATGTCATCTGGTCACAGAAGAAGATGAGATTGCTCAGGCATGACCTACCAACGACAAACGTGTGCTGGCTGTCCCTCAGGATGTTGCCATCAGCTAGTTTATCCAGTAGGGTCTCTTCCATAATTTTCTCTAGAATCTTACCAGGGATTGAGGTCAAGTTGATTGGCCTGTAATTCCCAAGATCTACTTCCCTCCCTTGCTTGAAGATGGACCCCACTGCCCTTCTTCCAGTCTTCAGGTACTTCACCTGAGTGCTACAAGTTTTCAAATATTTTTGCCAATGGTTGGGCTATGACACCTGTCAGCTGCTTGAGTAATCTAGGGTGTAATGTGTCAGAACCAGCTGACTTGAAGGTGTCCATCTGTTATTCAGATTGCCAAATGCTCAAATCACAAGTGAGACTTTATAAAGGGGGATAAGGCAAGGTGCCACATTTATTGATTACATGAGTTAGACACAGAGGTTTGGACAAACAGTTCATACAAACACACACACATCATTGTGCACATCATTATATACAGGCATACACATACACTAGTTATAGCTACCAGCAACAGTTGCTCATTATCACCCCAGGGTGGCCAGCCTGGGCTTATTGAGTAGATGATGGTGATTTAGAGATAGCAGATTTGAGGATAACAGTTGGAGCGGGGTGAACAGATGCAACTATGCTCTGATGAAATAGCAGTAGAGAAAGATTTGCCCAACTTGGCGTTTTCAAAGTGTTCTTTTATAGGGATTGGCATCCTTTTGTTTCAGTGCTTTGGGGTTTTTCCACGCCCAGCTTCTGTTTTTGCAGTTGTTCTTCTTTTGCCTTCAGCTTATCTCAGCCTTGGAGTGTTCTTGCTACCCTTCTCCTTGTTATCTTTTTGTGCCCTAGGCCTAAAAGGGATTCTTCAGCCATTCATTAGTTTACTGACTGGCAACTTATATTTGGCGCTTTGTTGCTTACATAAACAGTTAAATCTTTTTTTCCTTGCTGTATGCCATTCTCTCACCATTCATCCTTTTACACACACTCATACATAAAGGCTATGTAGAGTTTATTCACTTACGTCAAGTAGAAGGCTACAAAATGGAGCTTTCAAGTTGCTTACAGGGCAAGACTAACATGGTTACATTTCACTACTATTGCATTCTATGTTAACATCAGCTACATTAGTTCAGTTCATGCTACATAGTCTCTCAAGGTGTTCCTTTACAAGGCCTACACTGATACTGGGTATAAGTATGGCCTCACCCTGGCCATCCCACATCATGTTAGACAGGGCAGTCCCTTTGGGCTGATGAAAGACCGATGCGAAGGATCCATTAAGCAGATTGACTTTTTCCTGCGTGCCGGTTATCAGTTGTCCCATTTGGTTCAGCAGGGGTCCATTGTTACCCTTGCTTTTTTTTCAACTCTCTACATATCTGAAAAAGGACTTTTTATTATCCTTGATATGTGAAGCCACATGGAGTTTGATTTGTAGCCTTGGCTTTTCTGGTCTTCTCCTTGCTGGGTACTTCTCCTTGGTGGTGATTCCAGCCTTCCACCCTTTATAAGTCTCTCTTTTTAGGTGTAGGAGGTCTCCAAATTCCCTGCTGAGCCAAGGGGGTTGCTGTGCCCTTTTGCTACCCTTTGTATGAGATGGGATGGCCATCCCTTGTGCTGTCAGGGTCACTCCCTTGAGGAGCAACCACTCCTCTTGGATTCCTCTTCCTGTCGAGTCATGGTCCCTTAGGGCCTCGACAGTGAGCCTCCTGAGCTTGTCAAAGTCAGCTTTCCTAAAGTCGAGGACTTCTGCATTGCTGTTTGACTTGCCAGCTTTGTGATGAATACTAAAGGTGATCAGCTCGTGATCACTATCACTCAGCTTTCCATTGATTCTTAGGTCACTGACTCCCTCATCACCTTTGGCTAGTACTAGGTCCAGCTACACTTAAATCTAGTCAGGCTATAGACTTCCTTAGTCAGGTAGAGCTCATCCACACATGTGAGGAAGCTTTGCAACTGATCGGATTTGGCCGAGTGCTCTTCCCATGAGATGCCCGGGTAGTTAAAGTCTCCCACGACAACTGTGTAGTGAGTGTGTGAAGCCTGCCAAATTCCTGGTCTTGCTCTTGTTTCTGGTTAGGAGGTCTGTAGTAGACTCCTACCATGATGTCCCGTGTGCCACATTCCCCACGTGTTTTAACTCAGAGGGGCTCCGATCGTCCTCTCTGTCTGCCAATGTCAATTTGCAGGGACGTGTGTAATCCAATCAGTATAATCCATCAGACTGGAGACACTAGCTCAAGACAGATACAGCAATTAGATCTAGAAAAAAGGTCTGAGCATTATGCATATGTGTGAGAGTTTCTGTATCAGAAAAAGATAATTAACTAAACTTGCACTACCTAAGGCCAAGTAAATCATGGTATAAAGCTTTCCAGAATTTTCCCAAACACTTTTTTTCTTGATGGTTGATATAAATTTAGAGCTTTCTACTTGGATATGGGTCGAATTTCCTTAAGTTTTTAATGCATAATTAAACTATTTTTTATTGGTAAAAAGCTATATAATGGGTATCAGTTAGTTTGGATACTACTTTCTTTTGAGTAAAATACCTTGCATTCCATTTTGAACTCTCTTACTTCCTCATCAGTCGCATGGTGTTTTGGCTAGATTTTAATAAAGTGTCTAAAATAAACCCAATATAACTGGTTTGGTAGTTTTTGGATAAATTACATACTTTTGTTTCAAATTAAAATGATTCAGAACAGAAATTAATTAATTCATAAACTCACATTTCATGAACCTGTTCTGTGAAGAATCCAGTCAATTTCTCAGGATCATAAGTAAAATATAAAAGCAGGATTATCAATCTGTTTTCTAATCTGACAATGGCCAGAGATTAGTTTAGGATTAGTTTAGTAGATCAGGGCTTTCCAACTTTCTAGCAGATGGAGGGCAGCTCCAGTAAGGCCACATGCTGCAGGGGTCACCCCAGCGGTTGACAGGACCCCACACCTCCCTAGCTGCAACCTCCCCCACGTTGGCAGGTAGCTTCACTCTGATACTGCCTGGCCCAGGCAGGGAGGTGGTTTCTTCCTGGCTCCAATTTGTGAGCTTCCCTGCTGCACCATGCTGTGGGCTTCCCTGGAACGGCAGGCTATGTTGGGCTGTGCTGCTCTTCCTTGCCCTGCCCTGCCTCACCCTTAAGAGCAAGAAATGAAAGCCAAAGAGGGAAAGTCTGGAGACCCTTGCTGCTGCAGCAGTCGGAGCGATCAAAAAAATGTGACGTCCAGGAGAGGCTTACAGTCACCAGTTTAACAGCCCTGTAGTAGGTATTGTCCCACTGCAGCTGATTAATAGGTTCAGCAACAGATGCTGATTATTCTTAAAGGTTCAATAAAATTGCTTGACAAGTAGTACCACACTCTGAAGGGCTTTTACAGGTGCTTCAGTCTCTAACTCTCAAGTTTGGCAAAGTGCAAGTGAGGATTTTATATTCTTAAGGTATTAAGAAGATTGGCCATGACTTACATTTCCTTCTCTCTTTAAATGTATCTTATAAAAATCTTTGCACTTCTCATTTTTTCTCTTTAACTGTTGAAGCTTTCATCAGATATTGAACCATCTTAGTACCTAAAGTACTATAGCAATAATGATAGAAAATTGTGTAATTTTGAAAACTCACCTAAATATGAACACTGGGTTTTGTTTCTTAAATGGCCCAGCAGTATGATGCTGTGGATAAAATTTAGTAATCAAAATAGTAATCTATTCTTCATACAAGTTTATAACAGGAGCTGCTCTCAATTTTTTTTTTTAAGTATAGTTTCTTTTTCTTCCTTCTCCAAGCACTGTGTTCGTCTTGTGATGAACATTTATATGGAGAAACTTTTTTCCCCATTTTAAATAAGTCTATGTATGCCTAAAGTATCATTAATGGAAAGTATATATTTGTTTATTACAAGAGGCCTACATATGTAAGTAGGTCTTACTAGTCTCTGACTAGAAAGGGATTATCTTCTAACAGTATAATTGTAAAATACTAATAATGCCTGTCTGTACCTTCATGCATTTCTTAGGCAGGTGTCACAGCATTTTTACAAAGGAAATTAAAGTCATTATTCCAGTTTTACAGCAAGAAATTGACAAAGAAACATGAAGCAAGGCCTCAGAGCAGTACTAGTATTCAAGCTCAGGTGCCAGTTTTACCATAAACACTGAAACCTTTAAGGGAATTAATTTGTAAATTATTTCATTTTGCTAATTATCAAATGACAAAGTTGGCCTGGGTCATTAATTCAAATTAGAGATCTCGTAGTTGGATAATAAAATATTTATTTTTTTACTTTAAATTCATTTCTTAGAAAGGATCAGGAAAAGTAGTGTCCGCAGGCAGGAAATGATTGTGTTCTTGAACTGTAAGAGTAAACATAACATTTCTATTCAGCAGTTCAGTAATGTTTGTTATATTGTCTTCTAAGTGCTTTGGCAGGGAAAAAAATATAGGTTGATGAAATGCTATTTTAATTCACTTTTTTGCCTTTACAATTGACTACTGCCTTTGGTAGTCTAACACGCTTATCTTTTTCATCTTTTCCATGCAGGACCAATTTTGGCTTTTGGGCTAAATGCCATGATTTAATATGGCAAAAACATTGACTTAACAGAGGGGAGAAATGAACAAAAAACCAGTGATATCTGAGCTGTTGGTTTGAGGTTCTTTGTAGAGATCTTATGTATTGTTCTGGAAATTTGGTGGAAAAATGAAAGGATATAGTTATTTTAAACGATTAAAAGAGCTACATAAGTTTTGCAAGCAAGACAGGCTAGCCGCATGCTTGACACATTTTTAGGGTTTTTTTATGATATAACTGCAGAATCAAATCCTTACTTATAAAGGTTGAACAATGAAAATTGTCATCTATTAGTTTAGCTTCCCCTCTCCCCCCCCCCCCCAAAATAATTTTCAGAATCTGATCTAATGATTAACGGTACATAAGTATTGCACATTGCAACTTATTCCCTGATGAAAATTTCATTAATGGCACTTCTTGAGTGATAGTTTTTTAGAATTTCAGTAGCTAATTTTGAAAATACTAAATTAGTTTTCAGCATGTTCAGGAAAAAAAAGTAAAGTGATTTAGAATTAAGGTGCTTTCTTGGTCACAATATAATATCAAGAAGGCAATATTATCAGTTAAAAGTTGTAAACGTTGTGTATGTAAGTACTCTGAAGCATGGTGGTTTCAGTTACCATGTACTAGAAGAACAGAAGATCACAATTGCACTAAATGCTGAAAGCTTTATTTCAATATCAAGAGGAGGCAATAGGTGTATCTACACATGTGTTTAACTAATTTGTTGTGCTGTAAAGCATCACCGTCTACATGTGACACTATTAGACTGCAGCAAACTAATTTTCACTGCCATAAGATAGTACTGTCTTATGACAGCAAAAATAATTGTTCCTAAATGCATGTGTAAACACTGACTGGGGTATACTTTGCATTCGGTCAGCAACAGGGGACCAGGGCTCCCTGGCAATGCATGATAGGTACTTTTGTGTCCCAGCCAGCCCCTTTGCTGTCCGACATCTCCTCTTGGAGTCCAGGGCTGGTCCATCTGGGTCCGCTGCCAGCCTGGGGCTTCTCTGTCCCAGCTCAGACTTCTGTGGTCCCAGGCGCAGCGTCTGCACATGCACCCTGTCCTGCAGCATTTTGAGCATCTATACATACCATTAAGGTGCCACAAAGCTATCATGTCACTTTATAAAGCTATCATGTCACTTTAATGGCACATATAGATGTACCCAGAGTGATTTAATCAGGAACTACACAAACCTACATCTTGGCACAAGGGGGTTAAGGAATCTGACCTGCCAAATATCCATAGTCTGCTGTGCCTAAATAAGAAATAATGTGGACTGTTTAAAGTGAAAGTTACTATAACATAAGAAAAGATAAACCTAGCTAGAATACAACTGTACACAGAATAACTGACTTGTCCATATTTCAATACCCTTTAAATTGTTTAGGTAGTTTAATCCTTTCCTTTCCTTTCATTCTCTGGATGTCTCTGAGGTCTTATTAATCTGTTATCTGCCTTTCTGTTTTTCTGTGACTCAGCGCTGGATTTCTTCTAACCTGTGTTATAATGCCTTTATGGTTTGGACTGTTTACAACTGTTGTAAAGTGTGGACCTTCAATTACTTCTGTAACGTAAGGGGATTTAAATTGCATGAAAAGTGGATCATGGGAGAAAAAACATGTAGAGATTGGGATAAATCTGTTTCTTTTGTCCTAGCTTCATTTCATGGGTTCTCCCATGAATAATTTCACTGTTTCATGAAGGTGATGGAAATTTTGACTTTATCACCACCCAGAGCTCAGCAAATAGGCAATCTGACTGGAATAAGTAAACTGGGTCATGATCGAGGGCCCACTAAAGTCAGTCAGTAGAAAGATTTTTATTCCTTTAGCGCTCTGTCTGTGAGAAGTAGCAGAAACATTACAAGTGGCTCTGTGGGAGACTTATTTTTATGTGAAGTGCACTTTTCTGGGAAAGCTTTGCCATCTTTATGTTGACAAAAAGGTTTGCAATTCTGATTACAAAAGTGCATGGACATCAATATTGTCATGATGAAGGGAAAAACACATTTGCTTATATCTGAACTGGGTATGCTAATAGCAGGTATTTCACAGTGGAAAAATCTGGATGCTTGGTGATGTGTTGCTTCTATCTGAACTCTGCTTTTATCAGGTGTGCTTAAATCTGGCTTCTGCCACATGACAGTATTACTGTAAAATCATGACTTGGCTCTGATGCACTTTTTTTTCTTCAGCAGCCCCCAAAATACATTAAGCTTCCTACATGAAGGATGAAATTGATAGAAAGAGTTGTTAGAAAGCATTTCATATGTGCTCAGAGTAAATTAATGGAAGAACAGGAAATGCCTGATGTGCTTTGGAATATAATCAAGAACTGAATTTTCTGTTAAGGATTTCCAGACTTCCCTCAGTTGCATCTTTTTCAGGAGAGAAATCTCTGAGTTGTTACTAAAACATTTTTTTTTTTTTTAAAAGAATGGTCTCCATACAGGCTCCACATGTCTATGCCTGAAATGGACAGTGTCAGAGAGGAATTTTAAGATCTCACCCTCACCCTCCTCCCCACTCACCTTGTCACAGACGATTATACAATCATTTCCCTTCTTCCCCCTTCTTCCCTTCTCAGACTCATTTTGCTGTTCATAATTGGAAAATGAAGTGTTGCCAAGAATATATTTCACTATTTTTAGCTAAACCCTGTCAATGTATGGAACCCCCAAATAATGCACTTTCCCTGATTTGTTAGCAAGGTGGACGATTTGACTTGAATCAGAATTTAAATCACTGGTCAGGAAGTCTTGCTTTAATCATTGTTTTCTACAAAAAAGTGTGTTCTTGTTCTTCGATATCCTTTATTCATTTAACTTCTTGAAACGTTGAACTTTTAGAGAGAGGTAAGGGCATGACTCTGTACACAAACTTGCAGAGAGATAGGGTTGATGGGTAGGTAATGAGGTCAATTAACTCTCATCTCTATATATGGCTGTTAACAGTAACAGGGCAGGGTACAATTAATTGATGGGCACCCACAGGCCAAATGAAATTGCCTTGTGGGCTGGATGCAGGTACTTTGCCTGCCCCTGCTTTAGATCCTCTCAAGCGTGGTATAGGGTATTATGTAATATTAGTTTTGTTAGGTGTGCAAACATGATTCACAGGATAAACCCAGAGATTTCAAATAAGAATCCATAGTGTTGAAAACATTCTGACCTGCTATGGTCTTTCTGAGTACTTTGCAACGGAAGAATTGCTGTATTACATTTCTGTAATCAAAAATGTGTGAAAACTAAGAGCTGGCATTTTCTGAGGGGTTTCTTGAGTTTACTGAGGGGTACCTTGACTTTAAAAGAGACAGAGTAGAGGATCACTGATTTATGCAGTGAAAATCTACCTTGCTTTCTGATTGACTTCAGACTAATATGGCTAATTATGTGTCTCTCTTAGCAGTATTGACACACTTAGGTTAAAGATCTGACTACTGAGTGACTTTTGTATTCTTTACTAGAAGGAAATCAGGGCTTTGCCGACAGGTAGTTTGCCTGCGTAACTTTTGTGTTGTTTTAAAAAAAGGTTTCTTAATTGGGATGATTAACTTTTGTTACCCCCCCCCTTCAAAATTGCAGAAAAGCATAAAGTGTACTATGCGGAGCAGTTCATAAGTTTCTCAGCAAGTCTGAGCTTTTCTCAATAACAGCATTGTCTTAGGAAAGAAAAAAAAAATGTTACCAGTTGTTCTTTTGAACTGAGCCAAATTACATTTTAACTGTGCTGCATAGGCCTATGTTCAAAGGCTTAAATTTCAATTCTGCAGGTTTTTAGCTCTTCAAATACAGGAGAGATTAGGTTAATACCTTGAGTTAGTAGAGTGTAGCTTCTGTTTAAGGAATAAATCATTTACAAGGCAAGGAAGCAGATTCATTCATTCTGAATGATTTTGCATCCAGCGTATTAAATTACTTTCCTGTGATGCTACATTGTTCTGTGCAGTTTGAAGGCAGTGTCAGACCTACAAGATGCTAGGGCCTGCTGAATCCTTCTTCTACAACCCAAAGCAGGGATGGTAGGAAAGAAAGAGATTCAGTAGCAGCTTCTTAGAGAGGCTGAGAATATTTCTGAACTTTATGTACCTAATTTTGAAGGAAGGGAGCAAAGAGTGAATGTTGATTGTATATCATACCCTCCTGGCTGGCTGTCAGCAACCAAACCCCTCTGAAGCACTGTTCCTGTCTGTTGGCCTCTGTTGGCCAGCAGAGAACTGGGTCCTTGTACCTTACAATTATATAGAAACTGGAAGCTACCTCAGAGGTTATCTAGTTCAGCCCCCTGCCTGAGGCAGGATCATGCCTAGCAAAACCATTCTATGCAGTTCATAATCTAAACTTCATAAAACTTCTGTCAACCCTGACACAACCAGTGACCTGCTTCTATAAAAGGTTGTTAATATAAGCTCATGAAATCCCAGGTAGGGGAAGAGAGGTATGGCTCTCTTCCTTTGCTCTCGCCTGTGCTACCGAGGAAGGCAAAAACCCTCAGTCTGTACCAGTCTGACCATGGGGGAAGATTTCTTTCTGACCCCCAAACTAGTTACAGTAATATCCTTCTTACCTCATCTCTGCATTTAGCATGGTTGTCACAAGAGCCTGAAAAAGGGTATAAGGTTTAAGAAAAAAACCCAACAGTTAAGAAGCAATTATTTTCTAATTGCTTTTGGTATTTAAAGTGAAGGTGGTTAAATACAGGCAGATTAATTAAAAAAATGGATGGTTATCTATATTCAGAAACTTTTAGATAAAAGGTTATATTGGAACTGTTATGCTTCCTAAATTTGATTTAAACCAACCACAGTATATTTGGGTTTTAGAGAAAAAAAATCTGAACTGAACCTTTTCCCTCTGTGGGCTTTGAAAATGACCCTCCTCTCTATCTGTACCTTGTGTTTTTATTAAAGGAAGATGCATAGAAGTACTTGGGCAACTGAGCAGGCTGCTTTTGGATACACCTGTTCTTATACAATCATGCAGAGACAGCCAGTGCAACGTTATTGTCCTTCAAAGAACTTATTCTTCAACCTGCCTTTAACTCCCTCACCAGGAAGCGGCTGGGGCCGTTGCTGCCTGCCAGTGCTGCTGGGGCTGGTCTGCATGGAAACCCTGGCCCTGCACTATCCCAGTGTGGCTGCTGCCAGGGTCTCCATAGAAACTGCCCTCAGCCACACAGGTCTGCTGGTTAGCAGAGTCCGCTGCCAGTTGAATCTGGCCGACAGGCCGGACTTTGCCTGCCCCTGGTGTAGAGTAGTGGTTCTCAACCTCATCAGTGTCAGGACGCCTCTTGGAAAACTCCAGCTCTTTGCTTTTCACTCATTTCATGACTACAGAAAAATAATAGAATAATTCTTCTGTTGTAGAGAACTCAGATCAGAACAGTCTGAAAAACAGTCAGAAAACTGCATGTTTTTCTATTATGGATTCCTGTTTGACATATCTGGGTTTATCTTGTGAATCACCTAACAGACATAGCATGTCTAACAGGGCTTATATATTACTCAATACCTTTTGGTATTCTTAAAAGGATCTCGCAGCACCCCAGGGTGCTGCAGTATCTGTTTTGAGAATCACTGGTTTAGAAGAACTGAGGTCAAAATCTTTCTACTACATTCAGAGGTGTTTTGTAAACTCCCTAGAGGCATTGTGTGATTCTGAGCTTAGCATTCTCTCAGCTAGACTTAGCTCTTACAGAATTGCAATCAGCATCTATATCTTGTGTGCCTACAGAAAAATAAGGGGGTACAATGTGCCTTCTTAATTTCAGTGCCTGTGTTATGAGTTGCAGTGTCAGAGGGAGTAAAGTATGGGAAAGAAAGAAACGGGTGGGGGAGGGGGATGAGGGCAGGTTAGGTTTTAGGGGCAAGGTTGCATCATAATGACCATTGATGGTGATAGGCATGTGGGTGTGCTTAATGGGAATATGTAATTGTAACGATGTGCTTTGAACTGTCAAGCAAGCCCTAGCACCTAAAGGACAATATGGTAGAGGTACTGTGGGATGTATGGATGAATGGCATACTGTTGGCTTATAGTCAGCTTATTGTCCTCTTTAACCCCCAGGGTCTTTTTCTGCAGATCTGCTGCTTAGCCAGTTGGTTTCTAGCCTATACTGATGCATGGGGTTGTTTTTTCCTAAATGCAGGACATTGCACTTGTCCTTATTGAACCTCATGAGATTTCTTTTTGCCCAATCTCCAATTTGTTGAGATCTCTCTGAATCCTCACCCTGGGGCCTTTGTACACACAACAAAATTGGCCTTCAAAGCAGCTAAATTGCCCTTTTGCACAGCTTTAATGGCATTGCTATTTACACGCTTGTAGGCATATTCTGCTTTAAATGGCTTTGTTATGTAGCAAGGTAGAACCCATCGGAGGTATTTTAGTTAGCTATGTAACAAAGTGCAACGGTGCATGGAGCACTGGAAGCCAATATGCTTGGGGGAGCTCAGGCTTGGAGGGCTTCCAGTACCCTGTGCATGATCCCTGGCCACCAGCACACTCAGCTACCCTTTTGCTGCCTTGTTGGTTTGCCCAAGGGGCAAGCCAGCCATTCCTGGGTGGTCCCAGGTGTCAGGAAAGCAGTGGGGATGGTACAGGGGAGCCTGAGCTTACCTGCCTCTTCTGTGGTGGTTGAGGGGGTGGGTACCTGCTGGTGGGTGGAGCAGTCTGAGCTGAAGGGGACTCCTGTGGTGGCAGTGCCCTCCACCCCCAGGTGGCACCTACCTACTGGCACCTACACTGGTTAACATCACAGCTGAAAGACTTTGGGGTCATGATTGACCACAAGATGAGCTTGAGCTACAAATGTGATACCACAGCAGGCAAAGCGACCAGAATTCCAGCTTCCATTCCAGATTCCATTCCGATGCATCTCAAGCAAGACCCAGGGTATCATCCTCCCACTGTACTCAGCTTTGGTGAGGCCACAGCTGGAGTACTTTATCTAGTTTTGGGCTCCACAATTCAGGAAGAACATGGAGAAGCTTGAAAGAGTTCAGAAGAGAGCCAAATGCATGATCAGAGGGCAAGATAACCTCAGAAGGCAAGGCCTTATGACGAGAGTCTGCGAGCCTTTCGACTCTTCAGCTTGGGGAAGCACAAGCTCAGGGGTGACTTCGTGGCAGCCTATAAGGGGTTTGCATCAGAATCTGGGGGAATGCCTGTTCACCAGAGCACCCCAAGGGATGACAAGGTCCGATGGTCGTGAACTCCTGGCAGAACCGTTTTAGGCTGGACATAAGGAAAAACTTTTTGACTGTCCAAGCCACCAAGGCCTGGAATAGACACCCACAGAGGTGTTGCAAGCACCTACTCTGGACACTTTTAAGAAACATTTGGATGCTTATCTTGTTGGGATCCTTTGACCCTAGCTGACTTCCTGCCCCTTGGGCAGGGGGCTGGACCTGATGATCTTACGAGGTCCCTCCCAGCCCTAATGTGTATGAAATCTATGAAATTCAGAAAATGCCTTCTGCATTTTCTTTGTCATAAATAAAATAAACGGTGTGATTTCTTTTTTAAATTTTGCCTTTCATTGTATCATCACTTAGGTTGTAATTCTTATTTGAGAGGTTTTTTTAGCAAAATCAAAAACAAGTTATTTTTAGATAGCTTTCCTTTTGTGTTTGTCATCAGGCTCATTCTCCAATTTACTTAGACAAGGTTAGTGTCAGAATATATACACTGTATTATAGTTTTTGGCAGGTGTACTTCTTTTGTGGCAAAGTTTAAAAATATATAGGGGAAAAATTGTGCTTGTTTCATGATTATGTTAAACTGGACAAATCTAGACAGTAACTTCTTGTTTAAAATAGAGTAGTTGCAACACTTCACTTCTGAAATCAGGAAAATCAGGATACTCTGCATTCTGAGGGTGTGTATTCCACACCCATTCTCAGAAGCGGGGAGAAATGTCAGGAATGGCAGCGGCAGACTTAGGGGTTTCTTCTGTGAAAGATGAATTCTGTAAATACTGGTGAAACACAAATTTGGATCATTCCTGTTGACAATATCAGTAAAATGAGAACTGACAGTAATGAAATGGATTTTAGTTTTTTGTGTTATCCATGTATGTACAAAGTAATTATTACTAAGGTATTAAAGTCTTTCCAGAAGTTACCCACTATGTTGAGGTTTGTAAAAAATAGTTTCCCTTCTCTAAAAAACATCATTTTCAGGTGTGTCTGACTTCTTCAAACAGTCATCTGTTGAATGAAGAATTTCCCTTGTTTTCTTTAAGGTGAGAGTTCTGGAGCTAGTGGGGAGCATCCTCACTGGTTTTAGTGAGGATGAAAACAAAACAACACTCTGATTATGAAGATGATAAAATTAATAACAATAATAATAATGTCTTTACCACATTTGCTCACCCAGGGATATGCTAAAATTACCAAAATCTTGTTATTTCAGTCTTCATTTGGCATTTACCCAGTCAATAGTTATTTCTTATGTCTACGGCAGAATGAAAAATATAAAAGGGGGTATAATTTTTCATCTTAAGATCTGAAAATAGTATACTGTAGGGCTTGAAAAATCTGTTAGCTCCTCGCTTATTTGAAACGTAGCTATTTTATTGGTGAAGATACAATCTATAGAGTCTAAACTTTCATTTTACAAAGCTTAGGTTCTCCAATCTTCATGGCTGGGAAGAGCTATCTTACAAACATAAAGTAAGTATGAAATGAAGGAATATCTTTTCTTCTTAGCATCTGTTGGTAGGCAGGAAAGTGATAATAGTAGCATTTGCTGAAAAATTATTCTTTTTTTATTTTTTTTGTTTAAATATATAGTTTTCTGAAAAAAAACATGGTCTTTAAAATAGAATGCTGTTGAAATGTTTATCAAAATCAGCCATTTTCTGTTGACTGAATTCAGACAGGGGTTTAAGATAGTAATGATATTCTTAAAGCTGTTTATTATAAGAAATGAACTTTAACAAAATGGTAGAAGTATACATTCCAAACCCCATGAAATAGGCTCGGTTTTATAATGATGATGCTTTTTTTTTACAAATTCATTTTCACATTTTTTCTGTTCAGCTTTAATTAATATTGTTTCACAAGTGAGGAACAGATAGGCATTAATAATACTCAGTGAGTCTCAACAAAAATGGTGCCAGGCTTATGTAGAAACTATCAGGCTAAAATTGTTCCAAACATTTCTTGTTTTGTAGGCTTGTTAGTACCCCCAAATCAAGTTTGAATGGGACCAAAATTTAGAAGCTTCTAATGCTGAACCTTTTGTTGCATTAACACTCTATACTCTTTTCCGAAGTACAGGCAGTTAAAAAGCCAGAGGCTGAATCGATTCAATCTTTGCAGGTAGTCTAAACTGTGTAGATTGAACTGAGAAGAAAATGAACAGACATTCACTTCTGATTTCAGAAATGTGGCCACATGCCTGTAGTAGCTCAGGCCAAAAGCCGGGGAACACAAAGGACACCTCCCAGCCACTACCTAAGGGAAGGGAGAAGCCTTCCAAGGCTTCCTCCTTGAGGAGAGGGGGCATGGCTAAGCCACAGCCTGGGGCTGGCCTGCTGATACTAGGGGGAAGGGGACTTCAAACTCCACTCTTTGGTCCACATGGGACTCCAGCCCAAGTCTCTCGGGAGGGGAAGGGGGCAGGAGAGGGCCACCCCTGTTAGGCTTATCCCCCCCCCCACTTCCTTTGCTCCATGCCCAGGCCACCATGATAATCCCATCCCTGGTCTGCAGGGAACCTCAGCTGAGTTCTGTTTTGGGGGGACAGCCCCTGCCAGGCTTTTGCCTCCCTGCTGGGTGGGCATTTCCTGCCAAGCTGTTGCCCCCAACTTGAGTGGATGAAGGTGTGTGGCCACGCCTCGGCCTGGGGCTTGCAAACTGTGGCCAGAAGGGAAAGGGTTTAAACCCTTCTAATCCCACATAGGACCCTAGCCAGGATCTGATGGGGGGTTAGCCCCTGCTAGGCTTTTGACCCTCAGTTTGAGCAGAGAGTGTGGTGCCTAGCCTAGGCTGAGCGCTCTGAGTCAGGAGAAGGGGAGTTCCCAGCCTGGATCTGCCTGTCAGGAGTGAATCAACCCCTGCCTGGCTTTTCCCCTGCTCCTCACTCGAGTAGAGGAGCAAGGGACATGGCCAGACACTGGTTAGTTTGGCACCTTGAGGCAGACAGGGGGAGAGGAAAAGCAGGGCAGGGAGGGAAGCAGAGAAAAAGCCAGGCAGCTGCTTCACTCCTGCTAGGCAAACCCCAGCTGGGGCCCCTTCTGGGAAAGAGTGTGGTGGAAGGGGATTTAAACCTGTGTCCCCCCAAGCCTCAATGTGCTGGCCCCCCCTCTGCTCAAGTGAGGAGAGGAGCTGGGGTTCCAGCCCATCCCCTCTGCCTCAGCATGCCAGCCTGGCTGGTGTCTAGCCATGATCCTTGCTTCTCCATTCAAGTGAGGAGTAGGGGAAAAGCCATGTGGGGACTGACTCACCCCTTCCTGGAAGACTGCAGCTGGGGTTCCTTGTGGGTGGGGGGGTGGTTTATACCTCCTCCCTCCCTTCCATCTCAGTCTGCCAGCCTGGCCAGAATTTGGCCACGTAACCCACCCCTCTGCTTGAGTAGGGGTTTAAACCCCTCTCCCTCAGCCTCCTGGCCTGGTTGACATCTGGCCATGCCAGATACCCATTTCCAGTAGGGGGAAAGCCTGTAAGGGACTGCTCCACCTTTGCCAGGCAGACCCTGACTGGTGTTAAGAGCCAGATTTCCCACACCACACATACTTCTCAGGCAGGTGGAGCACTGATAGTGCTCCAGCTAAGGAACAGGGGTGGGGCAAACCTTGCTCTGCTGGAGCAGACAGCACAACCCAGGGCTGCACAGCATCATGGGGTGCTAGGGGACTGTGAGTTAACTTGAACTGGGAAGGAGTATGGAACTAAACTGGTTTGACTGAAATCTGTTAAGTCTGATATTAAATTGATAAGAATAGATTAATAGCAGTAGTGTATGTTATTCACTGATCTGAGCCAAAAGGCCGAGAAGCGATATTTCATTCAACCAGGTTTATCTTAAACTGGTTTCAACCATTTTGATAGCTGTTTAATTGCACTGAACTTCTGTTCTGTTAGAATTTTAAACCGGTTTCTGAACACTTTAATTGGTTTGTGTAACTTATGTCCCTAGCCTTTCAGAACAAGAACCTCCAGTGGTAAAGACAGTAGCACCACTTGTATTTAAGTGAAAGTTTTATTTCAATAAATTGCTTCTTTCTAGTTTAATTCTTTTATTTTTTTCTAATGTTAGCTCTTATAAAAAGTTTCAATCATTTATTTAGTTTCTGATCTTGTTTTTCTGATAATTAGAGCTATCAATTAGTCACTGTTAAGGTGCATGATTAAGGCAAGAACCAATTAATGCATTAATTGTGCACATGGTTTTGGAGTCTGTGTCTGTGCTACCCTGCCACGCTGCCATCACCGCTGCCTCCAGGCTGCCCAGTGGGGCAGTGAAGGCAGTGCAGAGGAGCCGCAGGGCACTCTGGGCATGAGTTCTGGGCAGCTGCAGCAGGAAGGGTGGGGAGGGGGTATGTACCTGTGGGGGCCGAGAAACGCTGGCGGAATGGGGCCACTGATGGGGTGTGGAATTAGAGCACTAGACTCACAGGTTGTTGGAAGCAAAAAAAAAACTTTACTTACAGTCCTTAGGCTGTAGGCACGTTTCTTGAAGTTACAAGAACTCAGGCACACATAAGCTCACACTCACGCAGGGTATGGGGCGTCAGATGAATCCGGCGGGGAGTCGTTGTCGGTTGATCAGGCCTCATTCATGGCTTGGAAACGCATGCGGATCTTTCCTCATGTGTGTCCCGGCTCTCCTCCAGTTTGGGCGGGCATCGCGGACCAATTGCCGACTGACACGTATGCATAATTTAACGTGAGCTAATCGCAAGCATGCACTCTCTGGTGCAGCTGCAAGGTTTTGGCGGGCTCTGACCGTGCACTGAAACTTTTCCCACACTACAGGAGTAACTCCCTGCTCCCGTGCTCATAATGTGCTCAACACAAGCTGTGCCGAGGCATCTATTAACCGTTATGCACAGACATGCCCCCTTGCCGAAGGCACAGTTGTGTCCGCAGCACATTCGGACCAGTTACATCACACTCACACTGTCATACAGGTTTACATTGCAAATGAGCAAAAGAAAGAGCGGACAACGAAGCAAGTTCGTTCTCCAGTGATGTAATCAAACAATATCCTAACAAAACACAACTACACATCAGTACATTTGTGATGAACAGTTTGATCATCAAAATTTCACTGGACGTCATTGCGTCCCAGTTCTCAGAGGTTCTTCCTCTTCTCAAAATACTCTCTCTGGTCTGGTCTGCACACACCTAGCGGACTCAGAGACGATTCGTTCTTCTCAAAAATCTTTTTCCTTCTCCGATCCAGTCTGCACACATTCCGGCAGACCTGCAGAGAAAGAAATTCTCAGGGGAAAAATTAATTAGAGCTTATTTATTGAAAAATTAATCATTGTCACAAGATGATTTATTGTCTGGATCATCTTGACACTGGAACCCCATCTCATAGGCCAGGTTCCATTGGCCCTCATTGCCTAGCACTCTCAACTGCTGCTTGGTGAGCCTGGAGTATCGCATCAGGAACCTAAACATTTTGTGTTCCTCCGGTGTCCTCTGCGTCGTTTGAAATTGTCGCAGGGTTGACTCGTGTGCTTGATGCTGCTCTGGGTTGCTGAACTCTCTTTGACTCGGCTTTACCAAGGCTTGCAGTCACGGTAACTGCCTCAAGAAGTCACTTGCAGGCTGTCCAGCTAAGGGATTCAACAAAATTTGGAGAATAACTTCAGCTCTTCCTCCGTATACTTCAACACAGGCATCGATACTTGCCAGCATAACTGGAACAGCTCCCGGATCTTGCAGGTAATGGGGAGGCCACAGTTCCTGCTGCTGGGCTGGTGACAGTCCCAGTGTGTGCCATCTCAGGTTCCACGTACAAAAGGAAACTCCTATTATTGCCTGTGAGATCTGCTCCACGCTGACTCTCGATGGTCCTCCTTCATGTCACGCATAGGCTCTCTGACTGGCTTGACCTGCAACAAGTGCTGGAAGCAAGATTGGCCAGTAAAAATTGTACCTGACCATGCTGACATCAGCAGCATGTCCTCCACTCCACGAGGCT
>JAGPOW010003642.1:99644381-99662968 GCA_030014935.1 Caiman crocodilus | reverse complement strand
TGCAACAAGTGCTGGAAGCAAGATTGGCCAGTAAAAATTGTACCTGACCATGCTGACATCAGCAGCATGTCCTCCACTCCACGAGGCTCGTCTAACTAAGGAGCTCACCTCATTCCAATCCACAAAATTGGGTCCAAACTCCACAACCAGGCGTCCGATCCACATAGCCAGCGTCTCCGCTGTTCTTATTCTAGACTTTTTGCACAAGGCCTGAATCTCAGTCCAGGTCCTGGCATGATAAGTGCTGGCAGTAGTGCAGGCTGCACTCATCACCTGACCCTCTGTTGCCACAGGGTGCGTGACTGCTCGAGCTGTCGCTGCATCAGATGAGAGACTCAGATGCAGGATGCTTTTCATTGGTTCCTGGTTACGGCCCAAGGATAAGCCCATTGCCTCCTGGTTACAGCCCAGGGGTATGGGAATGTCTCAGGATGGAGTTCCTACTTCCGCCCTGCCGTTAGCTCCTTTTTCTTTTTCCCAACCGTGACGGTATTTCTGGGGTGGAGTCACTACTTCCGCCCCGCCATGGGGAACGCTGCCCTCCTTCTTGACCCTTCTGTGGCGGCCCCCTTTCATCTCACCGCCATCTTGCAATGATGGGGGATTCTGGCTCTCCACAGCTGCAACCCGCTTGACTGCGTGTAAGGCGCGCAATCGGGCTTCCAACTCAGTCCTTTCCCGAATAAGAGTTGTGACCGTGCTGAACGTTACTCGCAATGTTCTCCCCTTCTCTAACACTGTGCCAGTCCCTTCAAATACGAAGCGGCTTTCCTCCGCTTCTCCATGGAGCTCCGAAAGCTCCGGCTGCCCCGATTCCGGTAACAGCGTGTGTACATCTATCGGCACTGGTCCTTTGCTCTCCCACACACAGCGCATACAGCGAGCAAACTCCTGACTGAGAGCCGCATCTTCCTCGCTTGGCTTCTGCTCAGCTGAGGACTTGCTGCCCTCTTGCTCCCGGGGTTTAAACCGAACCCGCTCGCTCCCCATTACACATCCAAAGGCTCTCGGGTGGAGGCTCACTTCCCATTCTTTCGCTGGGTCCCCTTCTCCCTCGAGCAAAAGGCAACTGCTCACAACTCTTCCACCTGTTCCACCCGCTTGATGGTAAGCGAAGTGCGCTTCCAATTCCGCTGCGTCTAGCACGTGGCGTTTTCCAATGCGCCAGGGACAACCCTCAACTAATTTCGGCTCCATCGTGTCTTCCCGGCGTGCCGAGAAACGCTGGCGGAATGGGGCCGCTGATGGAGTGTGGAATTAGAGCACTAGACACGTGGGTTGTTGGAAGCAAAAAAACCCAAACTTTACTTACAGTCCTTAGGCTGTAGGCACGTTCCTTGAAGTTACAAAAACTCAATCAGGAACTCAGGCACACATAAGCTCACACTCACGCAGGGTATGGGGTGTCAGATGAATTCGGCGGGGAGTCGTTGTTGGTTGATCAGGCCTCCTTTGTAGCTTGGAAATGCACGTGGATCTTTCCTCATGCGTGTCTGAACTCTCCTCCGGTTTGGGCGGGCATCACCCAAGCCTCTTATTCGGTCAGTGGACCAATTGCCGACCGACACGTATGCATAATTTAACGTGAGCCAATCACAAGCATGCACTCGCTGGTGCAGCTGCAAGGTTTTGGCAGACTCTGACCATGCACCAAAACTTTTCCCGCGCTACAGGGGTAACGCCCTGCTCCCGTGCTCATGATGTGCTCAATACAAGCTGTGCCGAGACATCTCTTAACCATTATGCACAGACAGTACCTACAACTCCCATCTGGGGCCCTGGGCAACTGAGGTAGCAGTGCTGGGGGTTCAGGGAAAGTGACTCTGAGCCGTGGCGGGGCTGCTTGGCACTCTCAGCCCCATGGCCTGGACTTGGGCTGGGACCACCTTGGAGCTTTGGCACGAGTTGCCTTCAGTCCCATGGACCCAGGTATCCCCGGTCTGGGCCCCCAGCCAGTGATGGCAATGGCAGCCCATGCCCTGTGCTTCCACAGAGGCAGGGACAGGATGGAAATCCAGGATTGCCAGGGAAATCAGCAGAAAAAAAAAATATTTTTAAATTAATAAAAACTATTTTTTATTAAGTCTTTATTAACGCAGGCAGGTTTCACAGTTGACCCAGGACGGGAAGGTGCTGGCTGGCAGGGTAGCACAAAGGGGCAGCAGAAAAGATGGCAGCTGCCCCTCCTTTTCCCACACCCAGAACCTCTCCACCAGCTGGTGCCAGAAGGACAGGGCCACCTGAAGAGCAGGCAGCAGTCAAGATGGCATCTGCCCCCTCATACCTCCTCTCCTTTGGGGTCTCTCTGCTAGTCGGTCCCACTAGGGATGGGGCTTCTCTGCCAATCAGTGCTGAGGAGCTGGGCCACTGCGAAATCCCCGTGAAATGGGTTTTTCATGCCAGGACAAAGTTATAAGAATGGCTTTGTCTTGCTGTAAGTTAAATAGGTCCCTAGTGATGATCATTAAGAAAAAGTTTATTATACATAATCTTAGAAGCTGCTTTACCTTTGCTTACTCCATTTAACACAGTAAAGTTAAGAATTATGAGGAAGGGTGCTTAAGCAGGGTTTGAAACTCAAATTGTTTTCTCTCAGAAAAAATGAGATCTATTCAAGAAAGAATGTTCTTAAAGAATAATCTATGCAATGATGTGCTAAGCAAAACAGAATACAATTAATAAAAGAACTCATTTTTGCAGGAAGGGCTTCATGCATATTCTGTGTCGAACAGAAACTTCTTTTAATCGAACTATAAAATCATTTGTAGGCCTAAATTTGATATTTATGATTTATTCTGTTCCTTTCTCCATTATTATTTATTCGCTTAGCTCCTATAGTTGTACTTTTCTTTTCTTTTCTTTTTGCTGTCAGTATGCATCCAGTGGCTACCAGCTAACCACAATTACCACACAGTAGCGTGAGATACTTCAGTATTTACTTATTCTGTCTCACATGTCAGTTTGTGGTAACTGTGGGGAAATTATGTATCTCTAAGGTTGACCTTTATGATTTTTTTTTTTTACTTTTGTGGTTCTTCTCTTGCTGGGTTAAAAGAAAACAAGAAACAGAAAAGTAGAACTTCTAGCTGGTGTTTATTGCACATCCACAATAAGGTTACTCTGTGTGAAAATTCTTAAGATTCATATCTTGGCCATCTACTTTTTTCTTTGAAATCTCTATCCTTCCTCTGAAATGCTATCCCTAGCCTTCAACTTCAGTAATTTTTCTCACCACATTCATTTTTTTGACACATTCTTCACTGTTTTGACCAAGTAGCCTTGATCTGGCTTCTGTAAATAGCACCTGGCTTCATTTGCTGACCTTTAGACTGTGTTTAAGACTGATTTTTAAATACAGTACTGCAAGTGAGTCAGTTGCCAGCATACCAGCTGAGCGTGGACAAAGCTGAACAACGTTCACAACCCTAATTCTAAGCTATGTTAAAATATGGTTTGGCCCATTCACTCTGGTCTGCCACAACATGGTAGTATGCATTTTGTCTGCATGCAATTTAAGAACCATCGTTCAACATGGTTTGAAAGCAGGGCTGGACACAGGCATGGACAAACTGGGCAGCCACCCAGGGCCCAGACAGAAAGGTGGCCCAAAAATGGTAATTTTGTTGTCTGATTATCATTATCTTCGAGCAAGGTGAGGGGTGCGATTCTAAAGGTACTCCCAGGGCCACCAGGAGTTTAGGTACAGTGCTGCTTGAAAGCTGGTGTTAATAGAGCAGACTTCTTGCTGATTAATATTTCTCAGAAAGACTGCCATGAGACGACACAGAACTGATCTCTGGAACCAACATGGTGGTGAGTTTCAATTATTAATGCTATTCTGAATAGCTTCTGAGGTCCAGTGGTCATTAGATGGGGGAAAACAGTTTACAACTTGCTTGAAATGAACATAAAGTTAGCAACAAATTCAGGATCGCAGCATTTAGATTATAATCCAGCAACATGACCAGGGATAGATATCTAAATTACTAGAGTAGAACCACAAACTGAGAAGTTACTATTAGCATAGGTGTCTTTGAAACTGTATAGCCAGAGGCAATCTTTGCCTCCTGCTTAGCTATAATAAACTTCCATATATGATTGATTCAGCAGAACAATCAGGGATTGGGAACACAATTGCAGCATATTCATTTGTCTGAGGTACAAGAGTCAAAATGTAAATGTAACAAGCTTAAAACACCATAGAATGATGAATACATTACTCAGAATCTGTCAATGGGAAGCTTACATCTTCACTCTGCCATCCCTGAGAGGTAAAATGTTTTACTTTAAAATAGTTACATTTTACTTTTTTTTTCTAAAATTGTTCTTGCTTGCTCTTCTCCTTTTAAAATCGGTGGGATCCACAGCACTAAAATATCTGGGGTTATACACTGAGAATTTAAATGAAATAGACATTTCTTTAAAAAAGTTTCCCACTCCTGCCTAAAGCAAATAACTTGAAATAAATTTGTTATACAGTTTTTACTATGTTTATTTCAGTTAATCTGCTAACATGCCTTTACCAACCAATATGGCCCTGTCTCAGTAGTGATGAATGTAGACATATTCAGATTACACGGATAACATTTTCATGTAGTACATATTTTCATATAGCATATATTTCAAACTACCATATATTTTGTGTTATCTGAAGTATGAAGGTAATGGAACTTAAAGGTAGCTTTATATCCAAACTGGTAGCCCAAGTGGATAGCCAGTGTGCAGGGCTCTATTTGTCTTTCTGGTCTGGAGGAGAGAATTGATGTTGCATTTCATTTTGTGCAGTGCTTTTTGTTTACAAAGAATATGCACACAGTAGCAATAAGCCAGGCGTTTCTGTGTTCAGAAATCCAAACTTGCCCCTTTAGCAAGTACTCTGCCTCAAAGGAGTTTATTCCTTGCAGCCTCCACTACATGTTCCCCTGCTGTTTTCTGGCATTTTTTCCTTCCTTTTTGGTTTCTTTCATAGACCACAGACTCGTATAGCTGGAACCAGTCAATGTTCTTGCCCTAGTGTTTTTAGTCCGTTTTAGTTTTTGCTTCAACTTTGTCATGTTGGCCTGGGTTTTGGGTGGTGTTCACATTTCAATGAACAGGGGGGCATTTAATGTCATCTTTGTTCAGCCAGAATGAAGGTTGTTTAGTGCATCTACTCTCATGTGATTGATAGCCACCAGCTTAATAGTGTATATACAGGAAAAAAGAGTCAGGTACTTGAGAGTGATGGATTACTATAGTTGGCTCATCAGGCTATATGATCTTAATTCAGATGATTACTGTTTAAACAAGAGTTTATACTCATTTATACCCCCCACCTCAAAAAAACTAAAACCAAAAACAGAAAGAAGCCCTGGGAAGACTATAGTTAGGCTACACAAGAAAGGGTTTGTTGGACAACATATAGATTATGTTGATAAAAGGGTTTTTCAATACAATTAAACTGTCTGTAAAAGAACTCATCATGGTGAAAGTTACTATATTTACTTGAATACAAGATGCTGTTTTTTTCTCCCAGTTGGTATGGGGAGAAAAGCCCCTTGCCTTATAAGCACATACAAGGAAACTTTATTAAGTACATTGCTGCCAAAAGCAACAACTGCTTAGTAATGGAAACCAATTATGAAGTTGATTAAATGCAGCCAACATTGAGCATGGCTGTAAGACACTTGGCTTATATTGGGCAAACATGCTGATGGGAACCTATCACAAGGATAGGTTAGTGCAGCCCATCTGAATAAGATACATGGTAGTGACTATTAAGCACACTGCTGACTCTCTTTAAAGTCACAGTGAGCCACTACATTGCATACATTTCAATTTTCTCTTCACTCCCACAACTGAGCTGGGCCTTTCTTTCCTATTTCCAATTATTCCTGTTCATAAAGTAGCCTTAAATACCTGGTAGAGATCATGAAACGGGGCTCCATAATCCTTCTATAGCCCCCTCTCTCAGCGGGTCACCTATGTTTAGTGTGGTCCTACTGTCCATAAGATGAACCTGGACCAGGTTGCCCCGTGCCTCACCTGCATATAAATTTTTGGAGCATCCCAGGACTCATTACAAGAATACCGGGTTCCAGTCATGAATGTGTGTGTGTGTGGGATGTTAATTAGCCCCTTTGTGGGGCAGTATCTGGAGCACATACACATACTAAGCAGTGCTGAGCTGTGGGATCACCATGGCTTGAAATTCTGTTGACTCTGCTGGGGCCCAATCCAATTAACTATATGGTAAATTATGAGCCTTAGTCATCGGACTAATATAATCATAGTTTGAACTATATACATGTAGGTACCAAAGTACTACTTAATGTGTTTATGGAGTACCTGTGCTAAAACTTGCAGCAGTTTAAAAAAGGTAACATGTATCAATTCTGCAAGAACTAAGTCTGTGGGTACTATATGCAAATTAGTACAGCTCTGATTGATTGCTCATCATTTCCATGTGCTTGGAGAGAACAAGGTGTTCCAGTCAGGAGAGAGGCAAGCAGATTCTGGTGAGATGGTGAATTTAGGGGGAAGCAGAGGGCAAAGGGGCTACCTGAACCCCCCACATTTATTTTTCCTGCTGTGGCAGTGGGAAGAGGAGAGATTCAATGCAAACCTGCAATAATTGGATTCTCTATCTAGAAAATGATAACCCATTTATAAATTTTCCATATATAAAATCTAATTACTGGGCTTGTGTTTTATAATCTGGGTAATTTTCTATTTGAGTAAATACGATATATTTACATCTATAGCTATATCATTATTTAAGAATAGCTGTTCCTGAATAACAGCTATGTGGGCACACTTATTCTTGAGTAAGAGCACTTGTCTGTGTTCGCTTAGGCCTGTGGGCACATGAACAGAGGTGAAGCTTAAGACATAAACAGGGAGTAAATGGCAGTGTAGCTGCTGAAGTGGACAGGCAGTTTTTTGAAAGAGTTAGAGAACTGCCTGTCATTGATCCATGGTAAATTTTTTACTATTGAGGCAGGGCAGGTCTGTTTCAGGGGTTGCGAACTATGTTTGTAGCTGCTTTTAAATCATAATGCTGTAACTGGCCACTGGTTAACCAGTTCATGGGTCCATAGTCTTAACCAGTCGGTTAAGAAGTATCCCTTTGTGGCATTATATAGGGAAAAAGCTGAGAGTAATTTGACTTGAAGACAAAGCCTTTATTGACCTGGCTGTTACAGCCTAATGCAGGGGCGGGCAATTATTTTGGGTGGAGGGCCACTTACAGAGTTTCGGCAAACCATCGAAGGCTGCATGACAGGCAGCCAAGGGCAGATAAATATTAATTTTCTAAATTTTTTAGGGGCCCCACAGGCCAGATAGAAAGACCTGTTGGGCCACATCCGGCTCATGGGCTGGATTTTGCCCACTCCTGGCTCAATTGGTCACGTAAACAGTAAATGGAAGGATGATGGAAGCAAAAATATTTTGCCTGTACCATTTTTTTTCTCACTTGGGAAGATTAGAGAGAGAATTTTCATTTGTTCTCAAAAACTGAATGAAACTATTCTGCAAATATGCTTTCAAACATTATGCTTTTTAACAAAAGAGTTATAATGGCCTCGTGTCTTTGTCGAATATGTTCAATGTTAAATTAAAATTCTAGGGAAAACATTAGAAGAACTCCCTGTCAACTGTAGATATTTAGAGGACAGAACATCAATCATTATTTGAAGTGATTTTTATTCCATTTGAAGACAAAATGCTTAGTTCTTTTGATGCTGTTATAAAGATGTTAAGTGGTTTAACAATATAGTGCAGAATATCAATTTACCAAACAATTCCTGGGAGCTATGGGAGTTGAACTACTTGACATACTGACAGTAGCATCATGGATAACCTCCTTGCCTTCTCTGGCAGCATCTCATAGACTCATTGGAATGCACTTATTCCCCGGTTGTAACTTTATGGGTCCTTCACTATATTATTAGACGAGTGTGGTAGTTTATATAATTATGGGTTTGGACAAACAAAACTTTTAATCTGTAAAAGCTGAACTAATCCTGCTTCAAAAAAGCTGTGCGTGAACACTTGATGCAACTCTACAGTGCTCCATCAGTGACAAAGCTGTCCTTGAATTGCAACTAAATTCTACTTTCAAATGTCTCGATTTATGATTTGTCTGTCTTTAGGCTCTCCCCGTGCAGGCAGATAGTCTGCCAGCTGTTTTCCCATAATGGCCTCTCTGATCAATTTTGTTGTTTGTATGAGGAGTTGGACAGGTCTCTGTCTGCAGATGCGAGTACTGAGCCACTGTTACAGTTGATTCTGACACTGTTGTGGGTAAACCTTATATTAGTGGGAACGGGGACTCCAAGGGCAAGCAAGTTCTAGAGAGGCAGGACTGGTTTGCCAGCCAGGAGCCTGGGCATTCTCCTCTGAGTTCTGAACAGGATAAAGAGACACTTTAGACCAGTACTTCCCAAATTTTTCCTCAGTATGACCCCTCAATCCCAACCCACAGCCCCCCAACCCTGTAACCCCATCTACTGATGTTGTGACCCCATTTGGGGTCATCATCACCCACAGTTTGAGAGCTGCTGCCTTAAACCAGTGACACTTGACTTTGCTTCATCTAGCTTCCAGCAAGCCCCCTACAAACTACCTGCAGGAAGAGCTCCTCCCTGCATCCAGAGGCAGCTGGGTAGTGATCCAGGTCATTTAGAGCTAGTTAAGGGGAGCTGTTGTCAAGGATCTCCAGGTCTGGGCACAGGCTATGGTGAAAGAATCCCAGAAATTGTGGGTAACTAAAGGATCAGTTTTGAAGCGGAGGATTAGAATGCATGACTACTTGTCACATTCCTATTATCCTGAATTAGCTAGCATCAGAAACTTCATAAACATTAATCTCACAGGATTTGGAAGCTGCTGAGCATCTGATGGATGTGAAGCAATAATGCACAAAGAGGAACAAGGAAGGGATGTTATGGGAGCTGATGGAAACCTCTGAGAAATGTATCAGGTAATTAGAGGCCTTGAGATTCAGGAAGGAATATCATCAGGGCCACTGCGTAGAAGTGGTGCAGTGAGGCATGGAGCCAATAGGACGGTATTATGGAAAAGAGTAGCAGCCTGAACAGGTAGGGTCTTTACAAGTAACAAGAAAGCCATCTTAGTGGCCACAGAGACTGGAAATATTTTGCCAGAATTTCCTCTTTGGCAGCCAATGTACTGCTCCCTATTTGGCAAGGCATCAGCATGAAGACTCTACCATGTGTAATCCTTCCATTCCAGCTCAATTCTGCAGCATCTTCTGGAAACAAAGCTGCTTCAATGGGGCCAGGCTTGGTGTTGGCTTGATTCCCTTCTACTCAAGGCTTCAAAGACCTTTGCAGCATTCAGTAGATTTTTCATCCTCTGTATTAGGGGTGTACAAAATGGACCCTATTCAATTCGGATTCAGCCCAAATTGGGGAGTGATTTGATTCATTGATTTGGATCACTGTCCCTGATTCGACTCAGCCGAAGCTGAATCTGAAGATTTGATGCTGATTCGGAGATAGACACAGCTTTAATTGTTTTTCCAACGTACCTCAAGGTACCAGCACAGCTTGTGAAACTTGCAATGCTGTGGTGCATGGAGTGTCCCACAGGAGTGTAGGGGGCCCTTCACATGCTTGGTGGCAAACTCACAAGTAGACCAGAAGTACTTCTTGTCCTCTTCTGGGTCTACCACTGAGTGTTCTAGGCCCCTGAACCCCCGTGGCTTGGTGATCGGCCACAGGGGGACCACGGGTGCCCCCCCAGACCCAGGAGACACCAGTTGCCAAGCCAGGAGGGTGCAGAGCCACCCCCTGAGCACTACACAGAGGACTTGAAAGTGGACCAGAAGTGCTTCTAGTCTACTTCTGAGCCTGCTGCCAAGCACACTGGGGAGCACCCCATGCTCCTGTGGGGCACTCCATGCCCCCTCCCCTTCCCAGCATCATAGCATTCATGAGCTGCCTGCTACCTAGATGTATGCAGACAAAAACATTTAAAGCTGTATCTGTGTCTGAATCACTGAATCTTTCCAGATCTCTCTGAATCAATTTGGAGGGTTACAGTTCAATTTGGAGAGATTAAAGGGTCCTCTGATTCAATTCGGAGATTCAGCCACTGAATTGGGCTGAATTGAATCGGAGACCAAAGCTTTGCACAGCCCTATTCTTTATCTAACCAGTGCTTAGGTTAGTATTAATCAGCCTTGACAGACATGCAAAGAACACCCACCACTGGTATTCTCAACAGTAGATGGACTATGATCAGTTTTCATGGACATGCTTTAACAACACAGTCACTTTGGTGCATTTTGCTTGCAGCAGGTGGTCAGGACTAAGCAATAGAACTCAAAGTAGGTTGAATTAACAGAAGAGCAAGAGGATGCCGTTAAGTAAAAAACCATCAGAAGATTAGAGTAGAACCTGAGAGGTCCTGCCTCTCTAGAACTTGCTTGCCCTTGGAGTCCCCATTCCCACTAATACAAGGTTTACCCACAACAGTGTCAGAATCAACCATAACAGCGGCTCAGTTTGGATTGGAGGGAATAAAGTAATTTCTCTTCAACCTTGCCTAGCTTTACTACTATAGGATTGTATTCTTAGATGCAGGAAAATAGGGCCTATTTTGTTTTTTGTAGGTAGAGTGAGTTTTATTCCCCTCCTCCAGCTCCTGAACTTTGAGTATAGATTGGATTGGCTAATTTCCGCTCAGCTCTGAGTCTCCTTTTGTGTGTTTGCTCACAGGTCCAAGCATAAGAGATTTTCTTAGGCAACCCATTATGCCAGTTAGAGCAAGAACTATGAAATATCATGGAACAGCCATAGTATAAGAATATGAACACTGAAGATGTAATTTCCAGTGTTCAACTATAGCTGCTTGTTTTCAGGCTAAATTAATTTCCTGAAGATGTTAAAACAGCTCTGTCCATTATTTATATTCTTTTATGTTCTTTGGCACTATTTTTGGAATAGGTACAGAATATAACTTTTGGATATATTTAGAGGTGTCTTAAATAAAACATAATTTAATTTTTAACAACTGAAGATGAATATATGGCAGCCTGGTAGTTAACACTTTGTTTGTTGGTCCCCGTATCCATGTCAGTCATTGGGTCTTTTGCTAAATTGCTCTGCTTTAAGACCTTTGCTTACTCTATATTGAAATGGGCCCTGGAGTGCAGTTTGATTGATTGCTCTCAGAAAAGTTCAGTAGGGTTGTTTGTGTTAGCTGGGTCAACATATGCCAAATTGCCTATATTGACGTGGATAAAATAATTGCTGCTGTGAGGTATGCCATAGCAAAATGCTTTTAAAAAATGGTCTTTCCTTTCTATTTATATAACCCTCTAACCCTCAAGTTGTTGTCAGCATCTGGAATTACTGTTATCTAGAGGATTCCTGAAAGCCCTGTTTGTTTCATTTGTTTCAAGCTTTCCACTCATCTACCTTTTCATCATTTATTGTAATTTTCCTCTTTGATATCAGCTTCCCAGACTATTATGCCAGTCGCAGTAACAGAAGACAATAGTTCATCTTTGTTTCTGAGCTCATTGGAAAAACTGGCCTGGTATCTAGTATTGGGAAATTAGATACTGTGTTCCTACGGCTTTAGTTTGATTGTGACTAAGATTTTTTTTAAAATGGAGGTATTAAATGTACACAGTATGGTTTAGCCATTAATAATATAAATTGCTGAGTCAGATTTTCAGATGTGGAGGATTAGAGTACAGCTTATTTCTGTGCCTCATATATTTACGTAGAAGTCATCATTGCCTTTTTCTAGGAAGTCAGCAATCAATGAAGGTTTTATTACCTGATTATTTGCTTTCCATGCTGATAGTAACTTGGTGCTTACAAATACACAGATGAAGAAAAAGAAATAAAACTCTGGGAAAAAGCTTTGGGTAGAAAAAAGATGAGTGTTGAAGGATTATAAAAAAAACAACAAAACAGAAGCTTGTTTGTAAATTTCTCTAATCTTAATAAGCTGCCTAAAAATGTAATATCAGCCTCATAGTTAATAAACCTTGAGTCTAATAAGTTCTTTTAGCTCCTGAAGAATATGAACATCAGTCTTCTTCATTTTATACTCGCATGCAAACATACACACACACACAAAATCTTAAAAGACTGAAAAATAGAATCTGGACCTTCAGGCTGGCCCTGCTGATCTTTTTTTTTCAAATAAGCATAAAAGTATATGTGTATATCTTGTGTACGGTTACTGCATATATAAACTTGGTGTTCAAAAACAAGCATGCTGACCGTTCTGAACTCTGCATGCAGTTTTCATGTAATGCTCGCATGTGTGTGTTGTCACTGAAAAGTGGTGTACTTTACATTGGTAATAGCTTTTTAACCCTTTACTAAAATATATAGAGAAGTGTATGTGTCCATGCATAAAAAGCAATAAAAATAATTCTTAACTCAGAAATGCCCAAACAGTTTCAGTGAAATAGGAAGACATTGCAGCTTGCAATTTTTGAGAATACTGAAGGAGTGGAAGTAGGGGTAGAATGGCTTCCTTAGGCCATTTGTGGTGATTGTGATGTCTTTGGCCAGGTACAGAGGTTATACTTTTAGCAGTATAAGTGATTGGAAATTGGCCTATACCCGTTACAGAAGTTTGGCACCCAAAACTACTGTATACCCTTAACAGAAGTTCAGCACTCGTTGGGTGGTTTTAAAAATGACAGAACCCAGTCTAAGATTCTCTCCCCCTGCCTAACAAGGCAAATATGTGTTTTGTTCACTACGCTGCCTACAGAAAACCAAGTAACTTTGATGAATTCTGCCTTCAGCTTGTTGAATGTCTCTACCTAGCCTTTAAGTTAAATATTACCCATGTCCAGGGACTTAATGAATGTCACAACTGAAAGGAACAGCATATTTTCCCCCTGCCTGGGATCTTTCAAAGAAGTTAATTATCGACCAAAGAATCCCATGAGCATTGCATTTTGTTATACCCATTCTGGTGCATGGCTGCTTTTAATTTGGCTTCTAAATGTATTAATATTGAAGGTCTTTGTTGTCATCAAATCTCCTAAGCCTGTCTGGCAAAAAATGATATTACAATAAAGAGAAGGTTGGGACTTCTCGAAAGTTGTGACGTTTCTGGCCCTGATGCTTATTTGCAGTCTCCTGACACAATAACAGTCATTACTTTTTACTTCCTATAACAAAGTCTCTAGTAAGAGTTTAAAAGTAAAGTAGCAAAATGGCATACAACTTCAGAGACTTCTCCTGTAACACTCTTTCTAGCTGCAGGAAGTTGCCAGCTAGTAGGATATTCTTTCCCTATGCAATTGGCTAGCGCACTGTGAAATTTAGTTTCTGGCAAAGGGCCAGCACATGGCCATTCCCATTACTGCCCAGCCAGGTATTCGAAAAATTGTCAAGGCCCTGCAGTGCAGGAAAGTGGCTTTAAAATAAATGTTCTTTTAAAAAATAACACTTTGTATTTTTTTTCCTGAACTTTGAGCCTTTGGTTTTCCATTTCCAAGCTGCTTTTTGGAGTGGAACACTTAGAAAATCTTTAATAAAAGCTGAATTTATTTAAAAAAATCCTGAGGCAGGCATCTCTAAAATGATGTCTGTCTTTATTAAAAGATACTGGATGTGCTGGTCTCTTCATTTTTGAATATTCTTTGTGTGACCCAGTGGCATTGGAATCTTTAAAAACTGCTGTTGAGGAAGTTGGCTTTGGTCTTACTGATGGAATTCTTGTCCTCACATCCGCTCATCCCCCATATAGCAATTAATTTTGGCTCCAAATCAGTACTTTCTCTCAACCTTTGTGAGCTCTGTTGCCACTGCAGTTCTGTCTTTTCCAGTCACACCTCTGTTTCTCCTATAGTTTTGGGAAATTCAGGCTTCCCTTTCCCAGGAGTGGTGAGTCTGGGAAACTCCCTGTGCTTCTGCTGAGCTATAGTTGGTTCCCTGTCCTGCCTTATAAGAATGGTGTGAGGTATAAAGAGTGAGGGAGAAAACTCTGCTTTTTGCAGAAGCCTTCATTGGGAAACAAGGAATGGCAACCAGTCAGTACTGATTTTGATCCAGGGAAGACCAAAATGTGCAATGGGCTCCAGCCTGAAATCCTGTCATGTAACAATTGACAGCATTGAATTTTCATGTATTCACACAGCTAAGAACGGAGACTTAATTGATGGGTTTTGTTTGTTTTTTAATTATTATCGCTTCTAAGAGTTAGTACTACCTTTGTTCAGTACTTGTGGCCATCTTCTGGAAACTTATTGTGTGTTTTTACATGTGCTGTGAGGGTGGGGGAGAGAGCGTTTTAATTAGAGTGGCTCTGAGCACACCTGTAGGCTTGTGTGTCAGCATCCCCATGCTTCAAAATGGTGCTGGGAATCAAATGGGAGGACCACTGGACCAGCATGAGCATCCTCCATGAAGCTGCACCCACCAGCATAGAAGCCTTGTTCTTGAGAAAGTTACTCCAATGGATGGGCCACTGTGTCTGGATGTCCAAGAACTGCCTCCCTTGCCAGATTGTCTTCTCCCTACTCTCCATTGGCCAATGCTCAAAGGGCGGCCAAAGGAAATGGTACAAAGACCTGCTCAAGTTTGCCCTCAAGCACAGAGGCACTGGCACCAGTGACTGGGAGGAGCAAACTGCTGACTGTCAGCATGGCACCACCTGGTCCACCAAGGTGCACACCACTTTGAGGCCCAGTGACACAATATCGAGGTGGAACAGTGGCAGTGGAAGAAGGAGAAAGAGATCAACCTGGATCTATGAATCCCACTTCCCCACACAACAACATGCCCCCATTGCTGAAGAACGTGTGCATCCAGAATCGGGCTCTTCTGTCACCTGAGGACCCATCAAGCCTGATAGGTGTCATCCTCAATTTCGAGGGATATCAGGGGCTTCAAAATGGTGGTGGGGGTGCTTTAACCTAAAGCTTGTCAAATGAGCTTCAATTAAAGTGCCCTCACTGCCATCTTGATTAATTAAGTCTGCTCTACAGTACGTTGAAGCAGCCTCGCTGCATGCCTACAGGCACCTACTAGTCTTATGCATTTATATCAGTGTGCTCGCAGACTTGTTTGTCCATGTGGCTGGATCATTCTTATATGTATGCTTGCCATTCTGAGTCGGTCAGTTAGAAATGACAAATGCCTACATGTTTCAACATAGGAGAGGATACCTGGAAGAGAGAAATCTTGATTGTGTATCTCTGAAAACTAATGTTAACTGTTTTAGGCCCCCTCTAAATGTTACAGATATTGCACAGTTAAATGATTAAGTGTGCAATTACCTTAAGCTAAGCTACACATGCAAAGTAGATATCATACGATAAACAATCCAAACAGCTATAAAGTTAGACCTCGAAAATGCATAGTGACTTTATAGCTGGTTGCTATGAAGCTGTAATTTGCATGCGTAGCATTGTCTCTGGGCTGAAAGCACCATCAGCTGACAGGGTTCCCAGGTACAGGGGTGCACTTTACCTAGCCAGGGCTGGAAGTTTTGGAACTGAGGAGACTCTCGGCTTAGCAGCTGAGAGGAGCCCGGGATCGGATTCCTCCTGCACCAGCAAGAAGGTGAAACAGGATAAAATGCATGATCCCACAGTCTCACCTCCCGCTACGCATGTGTGGCATGGCAGGAAGCACGACCGTGTGGATTGCGCATTCTATCCTATCATGCTTTTACCTGCATGTGTAGAGGGGGCCTTAGTGAAAAAATGCTCTCTTTTCTTTTTACACTTTTGTTCACTATTCAGATAGCTTTGCTTAAAGTATGTTCTTTGTCATGGGATATTTCCATCTTTAATCCAAAGTTCACTTTTATAAATTTCTCTTTGCATAAGGAGCAGAAGCAGCTTTTTGAACTATTGGCACCAGCACTGAACACCTGTTTTGTAACAAGAAAATCTTGATGTCTTTCTTCCTCAGCAGGCTATTCTACCCTCGGGCTATACTCACATTTCCCAGTCCCCCATTATGAGGACTTAACTCTTTGCTTGTACTGGTTTCTCCCCACCAATTTTAGTTTTACTGGTTTTGCCTTCCAATATTATAAATTTTACTGTTGGTTTGTAACTCGCAGGGCTGTTTCTTCCCTCAGAACATTAACTGAACCACTGTACGAACATTTGTAATAGCAGCATCAATGAGTGGTTTAAAGCCAGCTCTGCCTAAAGGCAGCTTTTGTGGGTGGGGAAAAAGTTTTCAACAAGCAAAAAATATGGTGATTGTGTTGCCTCTCTGAAACTCTGAGTTATGTGGAGTTATTTTCTCTAGTAATTTCATGGTACAATAGTACAATAGATGAACATTGCCAAGACAACTAAAATAGGCTGGTCAAAAGCATATAATTATGGCTCCTTAGATTAGTTCAGGCTCTTATGAAAAGATAATTTGGCATACCCAGGTGGTGGTGCCTAGAGGTATTCTGTTTTTCTAAGGGGACTTCTTTATACGGAGCAACCTTTTAGCAATGCTGGATTGAGTGTGCTGGGTATTGGGGCTCAGTATGGATTAGACAAGATTGTTGTGGTTCTATCCTTAGCATGTGGATGGAATTTGGCTCCACTTCCACCTGCTCCATCTGCTCTACTTCATATTTGTTCTACTATATATGTGACAGGTCAGCTGTGATTTGACTGGTCTGCTGTCAACATCGGAAAAATGCTTGACAGAACACGTTGGGTGAATCTTAAATTTAATTCTGGGAATACCAAGAAGTGAGGTACTCAGAGTGGCAGAAAGATTATAGTGAATGCTAGATTTTGGGTGCACTGAAGAGAGGGGGAAGCCTATGAAGAGGTTGTAACAATTAAGGCAGGAAAACCAGTTTTTCATGGAAAAGAATGAAGCAGAAATAATACAAAGAATGAAGAAGTTGGGTAATCTCATATTAGAAACAAAGTGGTTTAGCTCTGGTTTTGGATGGCTGAAGTTGAGAGCTCTAATCTTGTAGCTGTAGCAGGTGGACTGAAAGTTGTTATGCTGAAGCTTGTTCTTTGCTCAAAGTCATTGGATATCTGATAGCTATTTGGTTGATCTGTGTGGAAGGGGTTTATATTTATTTTATTGATCTCCAGCACACCTGTTTGTCATAGCAGTGAGTCATGTATTTGCAAAGCTAAAATACATAACTTAAACTAAACAAACAGATGAGATTCTGCTACCTGGAGAAATGCTAGTGGCCATTGTTCCCTTATTGTGAGGAATGAAACAAAAAGTAAACCAAACCAAAGAAATGTGACTTGGATCAGGTTTTGAAGTTTAGTTGATCTTGACCTTGAATTCTAGGGGCCAGTGGTCCTGAAATGAAAAATCAGATCTTGCTTCTACGGAATCCAAACCTAGAATAAAATAGAGAATTTTAGTTACCAGAGTTAAAAATCTGGTAGTCTTAGTATACTTTTTATGTAGTGCAATGAATATATATGTGTAGATTTTCAAAACTGTTGCTTTTGTGCAGACTGTTGTGTAGGCAATAAGGTTTAGTATATACAGTACTTTCTGAACAACAACTAATTAGTATCCCAGGCTGATAAATGCTCCTGTTTTGGTTTTCCATAATTAAATGGTGCGAGTTAAGGAAATTGCACTGTCAGTTTGTTTACTGCTGAGTTAACTCGACAGCATCTCATGTATATACATTCTTTATTTTCCTTTATACTTTAGGGTTTTCTTTAAAGTTTAGTCACAATTTAGATAACTGTCATGGCCAAGCTCAGTGCATTTATGTCAAGTTGGCAGACTGTCAGAACCAGGCTGACAAAACATTTCCCCTCAACTGTAAGGAAATATTTGTTTTTTGAAACACAGACCCAACATTCATGCCCCTGAATTGATCTGTCTCTTCAACAAGGTCTCTTGATAAGTGCATCACTGTCTTCTAAAGTTTATGTAAGGTAATAGGAGTTCTCTAGTAAATGTTTTAGAAATTTCAACTTGTTTTTCTGGCTTGTAGTTGAAAGAGTGGAAAGTGGGATCTTCTCTAGGCTTAAGAGTCTGGTCCCAGGTAGACAGGAATTAGTGAGGAAACAGAGACAAACTGCATAGTTCAGGATCCAGTGGCTCTGATGCTTCTGGATGCTGATCATACTTACCTTGTCTAACATCTGTAGCCTACAATGACTTTTATATTGGCTGCTAGCTAGAATGACAGCAGCAGTACTCAAAAGTACAATGTAGGCAGTGTTTCAGGTAGTAGCCCACTAAACTAGCTACTCTATTTAGCTATAAAAGTAGTTGTAACTTGACCCTATTTCAGCAGCATGCAGCTTCTGGTGGGAAGTGACAGGTAGTGGTTCTGCAAGTTGGGGTGTCAGCTATTGGGGAATGGGGACAGTATAAAGTTTAAATTAAGACAACCCACTTAAATACAGGAAAAGGAGATAAATGAGACAGAGTAGGGACAGGAAAAGCAAACATCTATGAAAGCTGGTGGCAGATTTACCAAGAAAAGGTGCAGAATTTTACAGGCTTGTTACAAGTGAGGCTTGTTACAAATGAGGAGCATCTGCGGGACCTGAACCTGTTCAGCCTCAGTAAACGGAGGCTGAGGGGGGACCTGGTGGCTGCCTATAAGCTGCTGAGGGGTGATCAGCAGGAAATAGG
>JAGPOW010003642.1:99620072-99644281 GCA_030014935.1 Caiman crocodilus | reverse complement strand
GTCCTGTGACCCTGGCACTCGTTCCTGCCACTGGCGGGGGGTCAGACTAGATGGCCTGCTCTAGGCCCCTTCTGACCCTAGGTACTATGAAACTATGAAGTATGTGGCCTTCTGCCATTACACTGTAAATGGGGTTCTCCAAGAAGGAAGGCTGAGAACCTTGAAGTGAGGATAGTCACATTCTTGTTGCAAGTCAACAACTGTGTGACTTCATGGAGAACAGGCTCATGATTGGATATAAAACACATACAAGTTCGAGGTGCATCCTCAAAATTAAGGCTAGTTAGCCCTATCAGTGCTGGGAACTGTATAGGGAGGGGGATGGGGTAGTTCATTCTGGGTGCATCTACACAAGATGTTTACTGTGGAGTTGCTTACTTAGCTCTGCAGTAAATGTCTCGGCATCTACACATGCAGTACTATTAGAATGGATTCAACTAATTAACTCTGCCTCAGGATAGTACTTGTAAAAACAAGTACTATCCTGCAGCAGAGTGTTTTCACTTCGGAGCAGCACATGTGTAGATGTTGACAGGGCAGGCTGGGGTATGAGGGTGCTTCAGTGTGGGGGCTGCCTGCTGGCTAGCCCTGCACTGAACCACTCTCGTACCCCAGCCAGTCCTGTAGCATGTTGGGCCAGGCTGGAGCAGCCCTGAGCTGGCAGGCTGATCTTGTGGGCCTGCTGCCAGCCAGGGCTACTCCGACCTGGCTCAGTGTGCTGAGGTCCTAGATGCACGTTCAAATGTGGTACCCGGCAGCAATAATCTCCAGCGTGTTATATGCCAGAATTTATTGCTGTACATTAATTTCATATATAGGTGCACCCTCCGAATATGTCCTGCCTAGTCTTCCTCGTAGCATGATCTCTTTGGCCACTGTGAAAGACTGGTTACTGGGCTAGAAGGATCTGAAGGACCCGTTATGGCATTTATGGTCAGCAGCTAACTTCGCAGTATATTCATGAGAGATTTTGCTGGGACCCTACAAGTTAATTATACTTAGTAAATTGGGTAGCAGAATGCAGCCAGCTTGCTAGGAAGCATGCTATTGTAAAACTGTCAGCAGTGTGGTCTGTGCTGATTCCCTGTTCGTTTTTTCAAAAGTTGGTCTTTTTGAAGTGGATTGAGCAGCTTGTTCTTGGAGGTGTATCTAATTGCAGACTTGTCACAACCACTTAGTAACAGTTAGAAAGGTGTACAGAACAATTTATTCTCTGGATGACTGTTTATATGTGAAAGAAATGTTGTTTAGGAAGGAGGTGGTAAGTGGATTTATATTGTTGCCCCATAAAAAAAAAAATAAGATTGTTTCTTTTTTTGGACTATTTGATAAGATATCTGTCCTGGAAATATACCTTCATGGAGCTGAAGAAGCCCTGTTGTTTTCACTAGACAAAACACATACCGTTACCACAGTAAGCAGTGGTATGCTGGTGAAGAGAGAAGCCTAGAAAAGTAGATTAAATAGTTCACCATCCCTAAGGAAGAAAAAACATACCCTCATAGTTAGGTGGCAAGATTTAGATTCAGATTCTGCAAACAAATCCTATTCATACTTGTCATGCTTAACTTTCTACTATGTCCCATTGACTGTAAAAGGATTTAAATCATGTACATAAAGATAAGAATGTGATTTTAAGTACAGGGGTGTTTTAGAAACTAATGGCAAAATGACTGTCCATGCATTGTTTGCAACAAAGCAAGAAACTACACGGCAGCGGAGAATACAGATGGTGGCATTGTTGAATGCACTGCCATCATTTACATTTGTGTAGAGAAGTGATATGTTCCAGTAAGTGTTCATTACACACACAAATGGGTTTATTTAAAAATTGCTATTAGTATCAGAAACAGTTTCAGATACTAACTTTTTTAGATGTCTGGGTATACTAAGGTTTTCTCTTCATTGGACAAGTCGCTTATAACTTCTGACTTTTTTGTTTCTTTCACCATAAAATGAAGCTAATTCCCTACATCACAGTTGTGCAATGAGGCATAATTCATCAAAAGCCATAAAATGTTTTGATAGCCTTAGATGAAATGTGCTGAACAAGTACATAGTGGTATTTAATGTCTGCAATTCTAAGATGTTTAATTTTATAAGAAACTTTGGTAACAATAGGTACTTTGTTCTGTAGTAATGCTATTTGGACCTCCCTCTCCCTGCAATCTAACAGAAATACAAGAAATTTCAATGATTACTTTTACCATTAATATCTCTTTCAATGTACATTTTGGCTTGATTTGGCCTGCAGTAAGGAATAAACATGGGACAAATAAAATTGTGCTCTGGTGTCTTTGCTTCCTCATGAAGTATCTTTCTCAAGTCACTTGGCACAAGTCATTTACTTTAATATGTATAATAAAGGTCACTAGCACTTTGTCGGTGCTAATTATTGTTAAATGACCTTGCCTCACTTGATGCTGAGATTTGTTCATTATACAGCCAAAAGTATTTTTCAGGCTCTCTGGTCTTGTTGATTTGGGGGAAGGCTACTAAACTTGAAATGGATTCTGAGTAATTGTTATACAAGTTAGTGAGATTGACATGACTAAGACTTTCTTCATACAAGTCTCTTGACTGTGGTTTCAATTTTAAAGAGATATAACCATCAGTTGCTATTATTCTTTATCCTGAAAAGGTCATTGTAGTTAGTTTGAGCATAAAATTAAGAACATTGATCTGTGAGTGTGCAATATTAGCTCTTATAGTGAACCCAGAACAATTTAGAAGCCATACTCTTGCATTCAATAATGATTACAAAAAAGTTAAAAAACAAACAAACAAAAAAACCCCCCCAAAATTGGAAACAAAGAACAGAGCTCAAGACTCTCTTTCTCTCAAGCAACTGTCCACTTTACTGAGCTACAAAATCAGACTCTGTTAGTGTATTCTTTTTCTTTTCTGCATAATGGGTCACCTTCAACAAGTGAAATGGATGCCTTCAGTCCTGGCTAGTGCATAGTTTGGTGGTTATGCCAGCTACCTGAGAAGCAAAAATTGTTCATTCAGTCTACCTCAGATTGAGGTTTCCTCAAGCAGCCTCTGGCTGAGCAGAGTTTATAATCCTGGTTTCCCATTTATTGACCAAAGGCTCTAATTACAAGACTATTGGGCAAAGAATATGCAAGTACTTTTTCCTTCTTTATAAGTGCTTCTCATCTAGGAGGAGCAGGAGTCTAATGTGATGAAGACATGTAATGTTCAGGCTTGAGTCGGGTGCCTGAGGGGGTGGGATTTTACACAATTGTTGTGTTTAGCATTTCCCATAAACTAATTTAGACAACACCCTGCTTGGTGCTTATGTGTTTTGAAGGTGCATAAGTCTGCCTGTTGAGAGAATAGGAGAGCAAGGTGCATTCCTAGAATCTCAGGACAACTTTCCTGAATTTAAATCCATCTTTCTTTGACCAAGTGGCTGCATAGGCAATATTTGATTGGGATTTAAAGGCCCAGTAGTTACTGCATTCAATATTTGGATGTTTCACTAGTGTTTGTTAGTTTATACACACGTGTGCACATTCAGGGGAAAAAATACTGTATTTACCTGAATCCAAGATGACTTCAAATTGAAGATGACCCCCTCCCCTCCTACATTTGCAGGGAACAAATAAGACAGGTGAAAGCAGTGACTGAACTTAGATTAATAACAGGAATCAAGGACAACAAGAAGTCCTTCTTTAGGTACATAGGGAACAGGAGGAAGATAAATAGGAATGTAGGGTCATTACTCAACAACTCATGAGAGCTGGTTACTAGTACCCAGGAGAAAGCTGAACTCCTGAATAACTACTTCACCTTGGTCTTTCACTGGACCAAGGGGGAAAAACCATGCCAGGTAGAGTAGAGGATGAGCATGGTAGGAATAATCACCTTACTACTATTGCTGTAGAATTGGTGTATGACCAATTCAAAAACTTAGGCATATGCAAGTCAGTGGGACTGGATGATCTTCATCCAAGAGTGCTGAAGGAGCTGGCCAAAGTCATTATGGAACCCCTGACTAAACTCTTCCACAACTCATGGCACTCTGGAGAACTCTCAGGACTGGAAGAGGGCCAGTGTTGTGCCCATTCACAAGAAGGGCAGGAGGGAGGACCCAAGGAACTATAGGCCAATTAACTTAACTTCCATTCTAGGGAAAATCCTAGAAAAGCTCATCAAGGAATCTATCTGCGATATGCATGCTGAAGGTAAGATTCTGAATGACAGCCAGCATGGCTTCATTGCAGGCAGGTCTTGCCTTACCAACCTCATCTCCTTCTATGACCAGATAACTCACCACCTGGACATGAGAGAACAGGTTGATGTTATATACCTAGACTTCCAAAAGGCCTTTGATCTAGTATCCCTCAATGTTCTTGCAAGAAAATTGAGGGATTGTGGGCTTGACTTTGAGACAGCCAGGTGGGTGAGAAACTGGCTGCAGGATAGGACCCAGAGAGTAGTAGTGAATGGATCTGTGTCATTCTGGCAAGAAGTGAACAGCGGTGTCCCACAGGGTTCAGTGCTGAGTTCAGTAATTTCCAACATCTTTATTAAAGATTTGGATGTGGGGGAAAGTTCACTGGTCAAGTTTGCGAATGACAGCAAGTTATGGGGGAGCCTGGTCACGCTTGAAGATAGGCTACAGATACAGGCAGACCTAGGTAGACTAGCAAGTTGGGCAGATCAGAACCCGATGAAGTTCAACATCAAGAAATGTAAAGTGCTCCACCTCGGGACAAGCATCCCCCAACACACCTACAGGCTTGGTGGCACCAAACTGACTAGCACCATGAATGAAAGAGACCTGCGGGTAACAACATACAACAGTATGAATATGAGCCAGCAGTGTAATGCTATAGCCAACAGGGCAAATAATACTTTGGCATGCATCAATCAATGCATCTCCATCAAAACCAAGGAGGTGATTCTTCTGCTCTACTCAGCACTGGTGAGACCGCAGCTGGAGTACTGCATCCAGTTCTGGGCACCACACTTTGACAAGGATGTGGACAAGCTTGAGAGAGTCCGAAGAAGAGCCACCGATGTGATCAAAGTCTTAAAAGGCAAGCCATACAAGGAAAGGCTGAGGGATCTTGGACTTTTCAGCCTGAGGAAAAGAAGGCTGAGAGGAGACCTGGTAGCAGCTTATTGCTACACTAGGGGAGTACATCAAGGGCTTGGTGAGCAACTGTTCACCACGGCACCCAAGGGGAAAACCAGAAGTAATGGCCACAAACTCCTGGAAGATCGATTCAGGCTCAACATTAGGGAAAACTTCTTCACAGTCAGGGTGTCCAGTCTGTGGAATAAGCTCCCTCCAGAGGTGGTGCAATCACCTGCTCTTCAAGAAGAGACTAGACAGTCACCTTGCTGGGGTCACCTGACCCTCAGTTATCTTTCCTGCTAGGTGCAGGGGGCTGATTCCAATGATCTCCTGAGGTCCCTCCTGGCCTTATAATCTATGAAGTGTTATAATTTGCCATGTCTAGAATCTAATTATTGGGGGTGGGAGTGATTTCAAGTTCCTCACTTTCCTTACTACTGTGGCAGAGGTGGGGAGAAAACAGGGGCAGAGATGCAGAGGTTGAGGTAGGTGATAGGGAAAGCAGGGGTGAGAAGCCAAGATACGAGGCAAGTGGAAGGAAGCCAGGTAGGGAACAGAGCTAGAAGCAGGAATCTACATGCTGCTAATGCTGTCACTACCCTATCTGGGCTCTGTGCACAGCCACTGCTTCAAGTTCCCAGCCAGAGCAGTGTGATTATAGGATGAAGCATTGTTTTCCTCATGACGACCATGGGTGAAAAATATCTCTTCTTGGACTTGAGTAAACACAATAGTTGAAATTGTATACCAATACTGAATACTATTTGTCTATGGGTGTTTTAAAGTTAAAAGTATCAGGTTTATCATTAGAAGACCATGTTCAAAATGAGTGTTGTTACACTGCACTAATTTAACCGGAGGCATTATATGTCACCGAATTGGTAAACAAGTGAATTGTAATAATTTCGTTGCTCGCTAGGGTATAATGATTGCTGAAGAATGTTTGCCCTGTTGTTGGGATAGTATAGCTGTGCAAAAGGAAGCAAACTGCTCCGCTCTTTCGCAGTGAGTGTTCACTTCCAATAACAGTTCAAGCTGTCGTTGTCCAGTGTGGGCATAACTTTTTTTTAATGTGCAATGGGAAAATTGGTTTGTTTGGCTTTTTTTGGTGGGGGAGATGAGGGGAGGATTCAGTTTTCGCTAATTACTGAGTTTCTGTGTTAGATTTTTGTTTATTACCCCTTTAGCTGAGCAGAGCTGTAAATCTACATCAGAATAGGCTGATCTTTTTGGCCCGCCTGCTACAAATTAGCTCTCCACTCTCCCCAGCTCTGATTCCCTTCTGCTGCTCTGCGTTCTGTTCTGAACTCTTTGCTCACCATCCAAACTTGTGCTCAGCTTTCTGCTCTCTACCCTCCACTCCCACCTGATCTCCTGCTCTCACTTTTGCTTCTTGCCCTATGTGCTGTTTTCCTGCCTGTCCTCTCCCTGTTGTATCATGTGCAACACACAGAGGCTGTCCATGCAACTTGTGGCACTTGTGCTGCAGGTTGGTCACCCCTGTTCTACATCATCAGTAAATGACCACTATTTGTTGCTCAAATATAAATATGTATTCAAGTTAGATAAAGTTTCAGGTGTATAAGCAGCCACTGAACAAGCAATTTTGACTAATCTATTTCCATGTTCCTTAAAGTTTAACTGAAGCAGTGTGGTATTTGAAGAAACAGCAGCCATAGCGAGATATTTGTTAGCTTCTAGGTCAGGGGCGGGCAATTATTTTGGCTGGAGGGCCACTTAAGGAGTTTTGATGAGCTGCTGTAGGCTGGTGTTGTGTGGGGGACAGCAGGGCAGGTGCTGACCCAGTATGGCAGGGGTAGTGTTGACGGGGCACACTGTGGGGGTGGGAGTGATGATGGAGTTGACCCAGACTGTTGCAGCAGGAGTTGGGGGCAATTGATCCTATCTGGGCTGGGTCTGTTTGCCCCACACCCACCACTGGGGGTGCTGGACAAAGCAGGCAGGAAGGTGGTATTTCCATGGAGACAGACTGGGACCCCTGCAGACAAGGCATGCTCAGCTGGGCACCAGGAATGGGGTTGTGGGTGGGCGAGCAGCAGCATACAGGAGCAGGTTGGGAGAACAGGTCTGGTGCCAAAATCATGGTGCAGTGACAATATGGATCCAGTTCCAGGGCCTTTTGCAGGGACATGCGGAGAGCAAATTATGGCTCTGCCTCAGGCCCCAGCCCTGAATTGTCACCACCCACGATTCTGGCCCCACCCTGCCCACCTGCCCTGCTCCTGGATGCTGCTCCCCATCTACCCGCAGCCCCATTCCATCTCCCTGACAGCATGCCATGCTCGTGGGGGTCCCAGCTGCTTTTCAGTGGAAAGCCTGCCTGCCTGCCTGTTATATACAGCTCCTCTCCCAGTAGTGAGAGCAGATGGGCCAGGGTGCCCAGACAGTGGGGTCCAGGTCCAGCAGTGGTGATGGTGACACTGACAATGGCTGTTGAGTCTGCCACCACCCAGCCCCACTGTGTGCCTGGGGATGGTAGAACTGGCCACACATGCCATGGCTTGGGCTGCCCCTTGCACCTGGATTGGGTGGGACCAAAAGAGCCATCACAGGCTGGATAGAATTCCTTGGTGGGCTGGATGCAGTCTGTGGGCCCTATTTTGCCCACCCCTGTTTGAGGTGATGCATGTGAGAGAAGTTTTTCCGTATGTGTTGATTTCTTTAAGCATGTCTTGTAGACTCTCCTTAATGCTTAGAAATTAAAAAAAAAAAAAAAAAGAGCCATGCAATATAAGCTGTTTTGTATAGCGAACAAAGATGTGGCCAGCATACATTTCCACTAATTTTGTGCACTTCCCACCGGCTTATAAGAGAATAAGGATGATCCTTCAATTTAAACAGTTAATTTTACTTAGAAATAGTATAGCGTCTTGAATTAATCTACCCTTTTTCCAACCTTCTTAGGGTTCAGCATATTTTGGAGATAATTCTTGGAAAAAATGCAGAAAAGTTTAGTTAAAATTATTTAATAATACCTTAATATTCTATATTTTATATTGCCATTGATGATGATAATAAGGGGTTATTAGTGCAAAAACAATACATATATTGTTATATCTAAATTACTACTCTACTAAATAAGAAAATAATTTTTTTTCTCAGCAGCATACATCAAATTTAAAAGCTGAAGTATTCAACGACTTACAGTAAAATAGTAAAAAGATAAACAGGAAGAAGGAAAAGAAAAATCATGGCTGATAGTAGGGGATTGTTCTACATAGCTTTCAAACACAAGATGGATTGCACCTGAGTTGCCTAGATATTCTGATGTCCACAAAATTTATTGTTTAACAAATGCCTTGCATTTTTACACATTCAAAGACTTGTTTACAGCACGGAGATGGGTCACAGAGTTTTCTCTTCTTTTAGTTTGTGTTGTCCTTATTCATCATTTACTTTTGTCAGTGCTGTAATGTTGATCTTTGTTTTTATGGGCAGGACTGACTACTTTTAAGCCAAGGATGGCAGACAGTGGCAGGAACAAAATTAGTTTTGTTTAGTAAACCATGTTTCTCCTTTAATTTAAACAGTAATTATAAAGGGGAGTTTTGAGGAGAGGTGAAATATTTTGGTTGTATTGTCCTACATGCTATATAGCATGATTCCCTCTTAGCACAACTGGTATTTGTCAAGTCACCTCAGGTTTGGTTTTTTGGGGGTTTTTTTCCGGAGCATAGGGGAGAACTCTGGCATCTCAGATACCATTATGTGATATCTATTGGCAAATGCTGACATTTTAATGATGACCACTAAACATTAATAAAATGTTGGGCTAAGTGTCAGTTTTAGTTAGTGTTATCATTTTCCCCCCATCAGCACTGAACATAGGAGTTGACTACTGCAGAAACAAATGATTGAACCATCCTCACAGTCCTGCAACCAGGGCAAACTGAAGTAGCTTCAGCAAATAGTAGCAGGAGAGGAATTTAAAAGGACGGATTTTGTGCATGTGCATTAAAAGTACTTAATGTGGAAATAATTTCTGTGTTTAGATGTCAGGAGCTGAGGTATAAAATAAACATGGGCAAGAAAACTAAATTCTTTGCTACCTAGGTTTACAGTTCCAGATTGCTTTTCAGAAGTAATAAAGTCTTGATGTTTTAGCTGACAGCTGACTGACTGACTCTCTCTGGAGCCTTACATCATTGAAACAGAAAATCTAATCTTTCAACCTTTATAAAATCTTTATAAGTATTCCTTAATATTCTATATATATCGGTAGCAGTGTACATTTTGTGCATTTTTTTTTAACCGTGGGCACAAATTACGTTTTTCCCTAGCTCCCCTTGAGTGATTAATTAAAAAATATATATTGTTCATTATTTTAGCTCAGGCTTGGTTTGAAAACCAAAAACCCTGCAATGCATAAACACAGCAAATATGTTTAATGCAATCTAGTGTAGATTTCCTGTCAGCTTAGTTCAGTGACTGTAGCAGGACTGACATACTTCACTGAGAGGCTGTTATTACTGGTGCCATATAAATTCACAGGAGAGATAGGATCTAAGTGAAGTCTTTAGAGTCCTGCATGTAACTTTAATAACACTTTGCAAAGTTGGGCTGAATTGTTGGTAGCAGAAATTTTATACAGCTTTTTTGCAAATAATTGTGGCTGCAAGGGGAAAAGGACTATTGAATTTAGTTGAAATGACAGAAACAAAAATAGAGAGAGCTTCATTCTAAAGTTAATATCAGGAGATTAAATGAGTATGGGTAAGTTTCACCTTTATATTCTTAGCTTCTAGAAGTGGGGACAGAGCAGAATTTGCTGCTTATAGCTGGCTATTAATAATGGGAGGAAAAAATGATATTTACATCTTTAAAAGAAGCTGAAACCAAAATGTGGGGGCTGAGAAAAGTGACATCAATGGGGAAAGCTTTTGAAAGAAATAACAGAAAATTACAGCTCTCCAGGTTCTAAACTTAAACAGTAATTAGAGACAGTATATAACTAGGAGGAGCTAGAAAACTTGGACAGTACACATAACTGCTATAATTTAAGACTAGTAAATTTCCAAAGCATTTTGTGTAGGAACTACCCTATTAATGGGAAGCAGAACACAATCTTTACAATGTCAGAAGATGGTGTGTGTGAGAGAGAGCGAGCTCCTGAGATTTTACATGTTTGATGCTGGATGTTGGTGAATTTGAGGAGTATGGAGGTTGCAACTTCCTGCAACTCACCTTGCTGTTTTTGCTCCATTACCGGTGTTAACGTCTGACCCCCTTTTGTTTCCTTCTCATTTATTTTTGTGACTTCTGTGCAGCTGCCTAAGCATAGAAAATTGTATTTGTTCTAGCAGAAACCCCTCTCATGTTTTGGTTCTCTTTAAAAAAAAAAAACAAAAACAAAAAAACCCAAACATTTTTAAGGAGGCTGATTGACCCTAGCCAAAATGAACATTAGCTCATTAATCTCTTTATTTAGAATCATGCAGAAGAACAAACTGCAGGACTGCAGCTTCCTATAACATTATCACAAGTTCTGCAATACCTGGTGTTTTTCTTAAAGCCTCAGCTCCTGACTATGTGAATTTGTGAGAATTTCAGCTTCCATTTACAAGGATAGGTAAGTTTCTTGACATCCTGGTTGCAGGGGGATGCTTCAAAAGTCTTAAAATCCTGAAGGCAACTTAAAAGATTAAATTTGTTGTTTGAAAAAAGAGCAACCTTTCATAAGTCAATATTATGATTTATATATTTTTTAACATATGGGGTTGGCAGTACAAAATCTCTTCCTCTGTATCTCCTGGGGCAGGGAGTGGTCAACATGCATCATGATGAGTCTCTCAGATAGCATGGGCAGACTCTGTGCGCGACAGGCAGGAGACTGGGAAGTGAGGCCAGGCAACACAGAGGCCGACAGAGCAAGAGGTCAGGCAGGGATCAGCAGATTGGATAAGGGAAAGGGATCACCTGCCCCCATGATCTTAGGATATTCATGTAATTTTTTGTTAGGTTTCTGTGCTAGAAGCTCTCAAGGCAGTATTGCATTTTTGCAGTTCATACTTGAGGAAGGAAATACTTAGATCAGGTCCTCTGATTTTTATGTAATGATATGAACCCAGTAATACACAGTTTCAAACTGGAAAATACATGAGCTCTGTACCAGACTTTAGAGCAGGTTGGGGAAAGAATCACCCTTGCTGAAAGATATCCCTGTTTGTAATGGGTGTTGATGTTTGTTTTTAAAATGAGTAATTATGCTGAAGCTTATAGAAACTTTATTATTTTAAAAGTTATGATCTACAGTGGTAATTTATTATATGCTTAACAATATAGGATTGAAAAGGCTTCCTGGTTTATCAAATCTCATCCCCCTCTATCATGGTCAGTCATGTCATGTAAGCACATTCAAAAACTCATCAAATGTCATCTGTCTTCATTGTTTTCTTTTTGGCTAAGAACACAGGTTCCTAAAGCCAGAGGCAGAATAGATTCAATCTTAGCAGGTTATTCCAAGCTGTGTAGATTGAGCCAATAGCAAACTGAACTGATGTTCAAGGTTTGGGCAGCCAAGACAGGCAGAAGCCTACACTTGTCCAGGCCAGGAGCTTGGGGGTGCTTACATGCACTACTCCAATGGCCAGGTGCCTAAGGCTGCTATACTTAGCCCAGTGGCGGCCCAGGCCTGATGGGCTGCTGGACACCCATCCTCCCCTCTCAGTCAGCTACAGAGGGGAGATTCAGCAGAAAATCCTTCCCAGCCCTGACCTCTGAGGAGGGGTTGGGGTGGGGAGAGGGAATGCAACACCTGGCACTGACCCTCCCAGCTAAGATTTGCCAGGCATGGGAAAAGCCCCCATTGGGCGTGGCTCTCTCCCTTGGTAGCCTGGATAGCAGGGCTCTCATTTACTCAGCACTGTCCCCTCCCCAGACGCATGCCTGTGGGGGTAGGGGACCACACACACCCAGCCCAACATTGGCTCTTTTCCTCCCCACCTGCTGCCCCAGCTGGATTTTCCTGGTGTGGGGGAAAGATACCACTGGAGCTTTTCACTCCCCTACAGCCCAGCTCAATGGGCTGGAATCAATTTAGCCCCAGACCTTACTGTGAGAGGTGGGGACCAAATGGACTGGCCCAGCCAGGCACTGCCCCCCCCCCCCACTCCAGCCAGGGTCTGCCTTTGGTGAGAGGAGGGAAGCCCCTGTTGGGGGCTTTTCATTCCCCTGAAGACTGGCTCACTGGGCTGGAATTGGCTCAACCCTACCCCCTCCTCAGTACCTCTTGGGTGGGGTAGAAGGAGAATGCATTGTCCTGGCCTGATTACCACCTCCCCATCCAGGGTCTGCCTGGCATGGGGTGGGGGGAAGCTCCTCCACTAAGGGAGATTTCTACTCTTCAGCTCAGCTCACTGGGCTAGGATTAGCTCAGTCCTGTCCTTGGCCTTCACATGGAAGAGGCAGAGGGGATGCAAACACACTGGCCCAACTGGTCACCAAGCCCCCTAGCTGGGGTCTGCCCAGCCTAGGGGGGTGAGAGCCCCCACAATAGCCCTCAAGCCAGGTGGGGCTAGGGATGGGGCAGGTCTGAGCTGATCCCAGTACAGTTCATTGTGCTATCGAGTTATGAAGAGCCACCAGTGGGGGCTTTCAAGGTCTTGTGCCAGGCAGACTCTGGCTGAGGGAGTTGATGACAGCCTGGGCATTCCCTTCCCTGCCCCCACCACCTCTCACAGGTGGGGAGTGGTGGAAACAGGCTGGGGCTGAGCCCATACCAGGCTGACAAGCTGGATGGTGGGTGAGTCAAAAGCCCCCAGTGGGGTCTTCCCTCCCTCTGTGCCTGGCAAACCTGGGTCTGGGGGCCCAGTCCTAGGCTGGGCTTGTGCTTCCCCCCACCCCACTCCCCTCTCCTGTCATTGGGTGGGAGGTTAGGGAAGGGGTGGGACTGAGCCAATCAGAGCTTGGCTCACCCCTGTGGGAGCAAAAAGTGGTGGGGGTGTTCCCCTTGCACTGAGCAGACCCAGGCTCTCAAGGTGAGGGCTGGGCCACTGCTGCATTCCTCTTGCTTTGTACCACCCCTTCCCTTTACAGGCTGGGGAGGGGGTAGGGCTGAGCTGAAAAAAAAGTTCCTATTTCTGGGCAAAAAGCTCCTACTGCTGGGGCTTTCCTTCCCTATGGTCCTGTACAAGGGGGTAAGGGGGTCTTTTCCTTTGCCCTCCCTGCCTTGTTCTTCCTGCCAGGCTGGCAGGTGCTGGAAGGGAGCAGAAGCTTTAATGCTTCAGCTCTGTGATAGCTGTGGGAGGAGCCAGCCCTGCTTGCTGAACCAGACAGCACAGCCCAGGACTGCAAAGCATTCTGGGATGCTGGAAGACTGAAAGTTAACTTGATTAAGGAGGGTAAGGACAAACTGAGTTCAGATTAATTCATGTCCCCCTTGGCAGGGCAAAATAGAAGGGCTTGTGCAAAGCTCTATCTTGGCACAACTCATCAGTTTCTAGTAGGCAAGCCAGCTTATTTAAAGCCAGTTTGTTTTTTAAAATACCCTGTACTCTGCAGTATATACACATACTTTGTACACCCCAAATAAAGAGATGAGAAGGAGGAAATGTGTAGCCAAGGCATGCTGAAGTCATCAGTGATGCCTGTGGGAAATTGTGAGGAAAGACAGAGACAGGATTTGAAACTTGAGAGGACAGCTGATGGTGAACAGATAGCAATTTGGGAGATAGAAAGAAGAGGAGAAAGGAGTCAAATGTTTTACTGTGTAGATGAGCTTAAATGTTTTTTAGAGATTAAAATCAACCCATGCAAATGCTTGCTGTCAGAAAGCTTTTATGATAACTCCTGAAAAAGGACCTCTACATATTCTAAATAACTCCTTCAAATGACTCCATTGCTAAGTGGAGAAAGATCTCTTCTGCATGTTATGAGAATGGCAATCAGTTGTTTGTCAATTAATCAGTATTCCTTAGATAAGCTTAATTAGCATTCACTATGGTCCTAACTGCTTGCACATGGCTTGCATTCCTTCCAAAATTGCAAAGCACAGTGGCAACATGCATGGGGGTGCATGTACACCCCCTGAGAAGGCCAGTGCACCCCCTGACCAGCCACATTTGCCGCTTAGGTGATGGGCAGGCGGGAGTGCTGGTGTCCCCCTTGCAAGTGCTGGCCGATCGCTGCAGCTGCTTCTGGGAGTGGCTGCAGTGATTGCAGCAATCAGCCATTGCAGGATTGGCTGCATAGAGACTTCCCTCCCTGCCCCGCTCTGGTTGGCGGGACTGGTGGGACTAATTGCAGGAAGGACATATGTCCCCCTGACTAAGGCAGCACCAATCGGCCATGGCAAAGCATATATATGCACACCGATGTAAACTACGTGTATGTGCATAAAAGATATGGCAACTCACTTGCATCGCTCTTCCCTAGTAAATGTATGATAATCTTTTTATGCATAAACTGCATGCTTCCATTTGGAATATGTTCAGAGATTCTACAAATATAATGGAAAAGGCCTATACTATCGCAAAAACTGGAGAAGCAGGGTTTCAATTTATTGGGAAAAAACGATTTGAATGAAGTTATAGAACACAGTTATTGAAACATTTTTTATTAATGAATGTACTTGTTTGGATGAAAACATCTTGAACAGTGCCATGATTTCATTTCCTCTGTGAAAAATGTTCAATTTCTAGTTGTCTTCTTTTAATTTGTGTTAACTAACAGGTGCTACCTGTTGTATACTAATAATCCATCTTTGTTCAAAATAAGACAAGCCCAGGCCATGAAGATGCTGCCTGTATCTGCATACAGGGTTCAGCTCCAACCTTGTGATTTTTTTTACATACTCAGTGAGATTATGCAGAATAATCACTAACTGAATAGATTCTGGGCCACCCAGTCTACAACTTCTCATGTAGAGAGAAAAACTTGGAAATGCAATCTTGAAAACTTTTGTAAGAATTATAAATCTGTCACCATCAGCAGCCTGTCAGTATGAGAATGACAGGTTTTGGTAAAGAGGTAAGTCATTGGTGAATCTGTAGATAACTAAAGAGGCCCATCCAAGATCTTCATGTACAACTGCAAACATGGCAAATAGTTCAGGGAGGAAGGAGTAAATCCTGGTGATGTCAGGTTACAGCACTCTGTCTCTGTCTCTTGCCTGCTGCTGTAGTGATGCCACAGGAAATTATCAATGCTTTGTGGTGCATTGCTGCACCACTGGGGAAAATTCAGTGCTCGAGTCTCTAAGGTATTGATTTTAATAGCATATTTCTTCAGATTGGCCTTCAAGGTATATCCTTGAATATTTGCTTTTGCTTACCTCTGGAGCTGTAACTATCTGTGAGTTGGGAGTATAAGGACCTGTTCTGGGAGGTGCTCATCAGGTTTCCTTACGACATGTCCTGTGCAATGGAGCTGGTGCTGTTTAAACATGGTTTCAATGTTGGTGGTGTTTTCTTGATGCAGAATGCTGGTAGTCATTCTTCTGTCTTTCCAGTTGATGTAAAGGATTTTCTGAAGACATTGCCGATGATAATGTTTGAAAGCTTTCAGATGTTTCTAATATGTCATCTGAGTTTCACACTTGTACAATAGGGTAGGGATGACAACAGCCTGGTATACAAGAAATAAATTTTGGGTCCTACTATCATGGAGTGTTTGTACACATGACAGAAGTTTAGTCCCCTAAGCTGAAACAGTGGGTTTTTAATTACAAAGATTAAAAACCTACCACTTCAGTTAAGGAGATTCTGTCTATATTGCAAGGGACCTGATATTTTTTTTTTTGTAGAGCCTGCCTGCATCTCCCATGGGGGTGGAAGGGCAGGGCAAGCTACCGGAAGGTCATGCAGCTGTGGGGGCACTGGTCCTTCCTTCCATGGCAGTGGTGCCCCCCCCCGGGGCTGGCTGGGTGGACTGCTAGCAGGCGGGTAGTGCCCTAGCTTGGGCTTGGGGATCAGTTGAATTAGGCTGGGTGCTGTGTATGAGCTGGGGTAGCACCCACCCACTAGCAGCTGACCTAGGGTGTGCTGCCATGTGGAAGGAATGACCAGCGCCCACCTGCAGCTCTCCCGCCGGCTATGGGAGAGGTGGGCAGGCTCTGAGGAAAACGAGGGATCCAGGCCACTCGCTACTTTTTGTTATGTTTTGTTTCGTTTTGTTTTTCTTTTGTTTTTTTTCCTGAGCAGAGTCTGCCTGTGTGAACTGCTTCTGTGTTGCACAGCCCCTGAGCTGTAGCAGCCCCAATCCTCCTCTCCATGGTAGCAGCACCTCCCACGGGCACCCAGGTTGGTTGCTAGCTTCATGTGTGCTGTCCCAGCTTGTAGGCAGCACCTGCAGGATTAAACTGTTCCTTGAGCCCATGTGCTGGAAGCCCGCTGGGTGCTGATCCCCAGGTGGGCTCAGGGAAGAGTTAGATGCAGCGGGTGCTGCCTGCAAGCTGCGACGGTACTCATCCAGCTAGTGCCCCATCTGGGTGACTCTGGCGGTGCTGCTGCTCTGGAGGGAAGGACTGAGTCCCCCCTGCAACTCAGGGGCTGTGCAACCTGATAGCAGCTTGCATGGGCAGGCCCCGCCAGGGAAAAAATAAATAAAAAAGCAGTGAGGAGCCCGATCCTTTTTTCTCTCTCTCTTTTTTCCCCATCATTGAGTTTACTCACCACTTGTGGCTGGGGGGGTGAGCTGTCAATGGGCCCTGCACTGTGGGGGGCTCCCATCTTTCCCTCTGCAGCAGCCCCTCTGGGGTCTGTTGGGTGGGCTGCTAGCAGGTGGGTGCTGCCCCATCTTGGAGGGAGTACTCAGCCCCATTCAGCTGTCCCCTGAGCCTGAGGTGGGCCCACTAGAATTCTACCTGGCCAACCCCAGGGGGCACAGCCACTGTGGAGGGAAGGACCAAGGCCCCCTGCAGCTCAGGAGCCACTTGGCCTGGCAGCAGCTTGCCCCCTGACCATGAGAGATGCAGGCAGGCTCTGCAGAAAAAAGACGAGGATTGGGCCCCTCTGTGCCTTCAGCCCACCTCTCCTGAGGTGGCTGTTTGTAGGAGGAGTTGGGGCGAGGTGTCAAAAGGCTGCAACATTACAAATAACTAAATTGCAAACTAAACTACATGTGGTTATGGTTTAGTTTGCAATTTAACAAACTCATTTAAATTGTTCATGTGCAAGGTTTCTTTTACAGTGTGATGCAGTTAAACAGCAAAAATGGTCAACTTTCATCTTGTGTACAAGCACCTGTGATCATCAAAGACACAATTTCAGAAATGTCCCAAAGCGTCACTAGCAGATGTTATTCATTATAGAATGTTGCCTGTCTACTTTTTGGGAATATTGGCTATCTGTGTAGTGGAAACAGCCAATTGGTTTGGGGTGGCTTGGTAAAGTGTCTTGTTTTTTGTGAAGTTGACGGTGTGTCCAAGCATTTAATATGCTTCACAGAAGCAGTCAAGGGTGACTTGGAGCTCTTCAGTTGAGTGGGAACACATCACAGTCGTCAACATATTGAAGATCAGTAATTGCAGTGTTGGTTATCTAGGGTTTCGAAAATAACTGGTCGATGTTAAAGAGATTCTTGTCTATGCAATACTGGATCCTGACTCCAGATGGAAGCAGCATGATGTGGCACAGCAGCTATATAAATGGAAAAGCATTGGTATAATCAATGTCAACTGATGTCCATTGATTGAATCAAATGTCTTAGGTCAATGAAGGCCATGTAAAGATTCCAGTGTGGTTCACAGCATTTCTTGTAACAAATATCATTGTACCTCTGAGTGGTCTGAAACCACATTGGGATTTGGTAGAATCTCCTCAGTGAGACGCATGAGTCTATTGAGTGGAATGCCAGTGAGGGTTTTTCTAGCTATGGACAGAAGTGCAATACCATGGTAACTGCTGTATTCCAATTTATCTCCTTTCTTGAATATGGTACAGGAAATGTATTGATGTTTCCAGATTTTCAGAAAAATTACTTGTAGTTGGTAAGAGTGGTAAAAGAACTATTTTCCACTTTTACTTTTATATTTCAGCTGGTATTCCATTAGAACACCTTGGAGCTTAGAGCTAGAATCGAAAATGGCCTGGATAGACTGGAGAAATGGATTGCAATCAGTCAAATTAAATTCAACAAGGAAAAGTACAATGTCTGTCCCTTGGGACAGAACCACTGTTTGAACAAATACAGACCAAGAATGATTGGGTAGGCTGAAGCACTGCAGAGGAGCTGGAGGTTACAGTAGACCATAAGCTGAATATGAGCCCACAACATGGTCTTGTTGCAAAACAGTCCAACAGCATACTGGGTTGAATTAACAGGACTGGTACTTGCAGATTGAGAAAAGGGATTCTCCTACTCTGTCAGCAATGGTGAGGCTTCATCTGGAATACTTTGTCCACTTTTGGTTTTTATGCTTCAAGATGGACAACTGATGTGGACAGTTTGGAAAGAGTCCATCATGGGGCATGTCTACACATGCTTTTATGTGCACTTAAACTTAATGAATGTTTGCCTAATGTGCATTTACCTAATGCTCATTAAGGTGATTTAGACACACATCTATACATTCATGTCTAATGTGCATTAATGCGGGTGTGTGGACTGACTTGGGGCAAAAGTTAGTCTTAAGTCAATGGGCACACACCATGGTAATAAGTATTAGTACATCTACATGTTTACTAATGTAATTTAGCTATTGATGCCTAAGTTTGATACCTGCTTTATGCTGCTACGAATAGCCTAAAATCACCATTTTAAGGCTCATTAAGAGCATGCATGTGTAGACCCACACCTTTAGTGCACCTTCACAATGACTACTGCACCTTAAATAGGCATGCACAGACACATCTATAGTGCAACAAAATTATTAAGGGTCTTGGAGGCAAGACTTTTATGAGGAAAATCTGAAAAAGCTATGGGTCTTTTGTCTGGAAAAGAGAAGACTGAGGCAGGATTTGATAACAGTCTTTAAATACCTGAAGGCTGATTTACAGAAAGGATGGAGACAGGTTTTTCTCTGTGCCATAAGGGACTCAGAGCAAAGTCCTCAAGCTAAAGAAGAGGAAATTTAGGTTGAAAGTGAAGAGGAATTTTCTAACTGCTTAGACTGGATCAAGAGCATCTCTTGCCCACCTGCAACTTACAGACATATTTTCAGAGATATATTCTAGATGTTTCCAGAGATCTACTTAACATTATTTTGATTTTCTGATCTGATTTTTTCATTTCAGTGTGTAGGGGTGACATGGGTCCCCAGGTGTGCTGGGGCCAGATCTGGGTGTGCTGCCTGGGAAGAGGCAGTGCAGGGTCCACTTTGGCCCATGGATCAACCCTGTACCAGTTATTTGGCCTGGGGGCCAAACAGTCAAGCACCACTGGCATAAAATAATACAAAACAGATATAATCAAACCTATGGGTATAAGAGACATTCAGTTGTTTAGTCAAGGTGTTGTGCACATGCATGTGTGCGTTTAAGTACCTGGAAGTAATTTATAAGATAATTTCATACTCTGTTGTGACTATTTGTGGCATATTCTTTAATTTCCTTAACTTGAACCTTGGGAGCAGAAGTTGTGAATTACTTTGTTTATGTTGGTTTTTGGTAGAATTTTGTCTTCAGAAAGTTACTGATGAGAAAATCCTTCTTGTATATCTTCTTGTAGACTAGAATTACATACCTACAAGGTGAGGGGCTGATATTTTATGTTTGTAATCTTTTCCTGCCACTTGATAACCCATATCCTGAAAAATGAATTTTATGCTGGCCTTAAAAACACATGCATGCCTCAAGTTAAAGTTAACTATGGTACTGAATTTGGCCTTTAGTTATAGAATTTGAACTACTGAAGAATAGTAATTGCTTGTGGCTTTTAATGGTTATTTTGCACAATTAGGGGTTTTTTGTTTTTTTTTTTGTTTTTTGGTTTTTTTTGTTTTTGTTTTTTGGGTTTTTTTTACTAATTTGGTGTTTATCTTCATTGTCATGGAATGTCTCAGAGGAGAAGACAATGATCAGATGTGATTATATCTACTGATATGAGAGGCACTTGACTATTCCTGTCTCTCAAGAGTTGTTGTTCATCCTCTGGTTACCATATTGAAAACTCTTTTTTTTACTATTATTATTCTCCTGTTTTTTCACACAGAGCAAAATGGCAAATATGAGCTTTGACATTTCTCATTATAAGCATTCTTTTTAATCGTCAACACCATTTAAGTTGGGGGTTTTTTTCAAATAAAGCTTTATGACTGTTTTAGTACATATGTGGAGAAAGGAAGTATTTCTGTCTAATATTCAGGTTTAATCATAATTCTTTTTGTGGTTTTTTGGCATGAGGAGGCTTAGGACCCCTAAGGTAGAAGTAGATGTTGGCACATGAAGCAGATCAACTGTCCCAGCATAGCTGATCCACTCCATTGGGTAAACCTACCACACCCGTTGTGCTGCCTCTTGAACTTGCAAGACAACAGACAATGGATAATCTCTGGGGGCACATGTCTGGAGGCAGGGATCCCCCCCAACCTTCCCTGTTTCCAGAGATGTACCCTGAAGATCCCGGGGTGCATGTCTGGAAGCAGGGAAAGCTGGGCAAGTGTTCCTGGGGTTTCAGGGGCATAATGCTGTATGGAAATTCCCAAGGCACATAGGACTAAGTCCTGCAAGCCCTGTAAGCACCTGCCTGGGGCAGTTGGAGAGTGCAAGCAGTCCCAAAAAATTCCAAACAAAAACAAATATATGTCCACTGCAATAAAGCAGTATGAATTATTACTATCTTTTGTCACAGGCACATTGTGACAGATATCTGTTTGCTATTGGTATGTGCTGCCATTGAACTTTTAATAGTGGCATCAAGTTGACAAAAGGCAATGTCTGTTCCACCCTTAGTTAGAGGATATGTCTTTATTTGGGATAATGTGGGAGGCTTGGGGCTAATGTAAAGGCACTTGACAGCCAGACCCACCTACTGAGCCCTCAGGCCTCTCTAACTTCTTGGCTCTTCTCTGTCTCACCTTGATATTAATATAATTACCATGGAAGGCTGTCTTTAGAGGCTGGGTAGCTCCTTTTGATGCTTCCCCCTAAGTACAATCCTTCAGGATTATCTTCCCCCAAACAGTCCTCAGGGCTGTTCACTCTTCCACTGTTGTTTAGGTCTGCTTTTATGGCCCATTGTAGCCCTACCAACGCTATCATCTATCCCTGTGGCTATACCCGTGCCTCCCAGGTATTACTCTAACATCATTCAATGGGCCCTTTGGTCCTGGCTGGATATCAGTTCACATTCAGCCTACATGACCCTGACAGGGCTGCTGCGCCTCTGTCTACAGGGATTCTGTCCTTTCTACCATTCCCAGTATAGTGTATTTTCCAGGCATCCCTTGTAGTTTCCAATCCACCTCTGTTGCTACAACCCAAGACTCTGGTCAACAAGAAACAAAATATCAATCAGCCAGTTTTAAATTCCATCTCAAACCACATCTGGAGTTTCTTTACTACCGCCAAACACTACCCTAACTATCTGGCTTCTTCCCAGCCTCCAGGGTACTTTCCTATGTCTACAACTTTATTTTAGCAGCCTGTCAGGAGCTGCTTTCCTTGCAGAGGTCCAGGTCAGACTGCTGGCTGAGGCTCAAGAAATAGGGTTTATATTACTTAAGTCTCACCCCTTCCCATCAGGGGCCTCCCTGACCAGCTGCAGATGCATCTTCCTGGCTTAGCAGACAGGCTGCTCTCATCCGCTGCCACCCACCTCCCAGCTCTGCATTCTCCCCTCAACTGCTTCTCTGGGTTCAACCTATTGCAGAGCTCCCAACTAGTCATCTGTAGCTTTTGGGTTCCTGCTTTTGTGGTTCTCTCTGGCTGCTTACCTGCTGGAAGCTGGCCCTTGCTTAGCTTCTCTTTCCTTGTTTAAGGAAACAAGGGAAATCTGCCTTATCAGTGATTGATTTGACTAAGGGGTGGGACCTTACTTCTCTGTACTGGCACTGGGCTCAGGAGGAAGATGAAGATGGTTCATACAGGCCCTAAGAGCCACTGTTATGGGCCAGAACTTCTTTGTTCTAGAATGGAATAAAATTCATAACACAAAGATGAACCCTGACTATTTAAACACAAGTAAACTCAGATTCTTTCCTGTGTTGCATAGGCAACTAAAGGAACTGTAATGTTAGAAAAAAGGGATTAATCCACTCCCTATTTCTGATTTAGCACAGTGTAGTTTGGTGTGAGGAAGTGTGAGTTCTCTTTTTGTGACCCTGAGCTTCTAGAATACCATGAGCAATTGGTATAGCTTTAGAGCAGCTGGCTGTGGTTGCACACAGCATTTTCACTGACTTGCACCTTGCTTTCCTCAGCTGTGTCTAAACAACGGGGAGAGACTTTTGTCTTAATAAAGTTCATCAAGTTAATTCATCTCTTTTGAAGGGATTTCATTCTTTCACAAATCTGTCTGTGTGTGTATGAATATGTGTGTAAGAGAGAGAGAGTATGCATGCACATGTGTGTTTCATGTCTTTTTTGAAGTGATTGTTGTTATGAACGATTCATAGATGTTAGGGTCGGAAGGGACCTCAATAGATCATCAAGTACAACCCCCTGCTTAGGCAGGAAAGAGTGCTGTGTTTAGATGACCCCAGCTAAATGCCTATCTAACCTCCACAAAGTCACACCTCAACCTTCACTTGTGGAGGCTGAAGAGGTCCAGGTGCCCTAATCTCTCCTCACAGAGCTTGGCCTGCAAGCCCTTAACCATACGTGTGGCCCTTCTCTGGACCCTCTCCAGGTTATCCACATCCCTCTTGAAGTGTGATGCCCAAAATTGCACGCAGTATTCCAACTGTGGTCTGACCAGCACCCAATAGAGGGAAATTATCACCTCCATGGTTCTGTTCGTCATGCATCTGCTTTTCGGATGACTTCTTCACAATGACAATTCGTGTTCATCTTGGAGTCCACTAGGACTAAAGCATCTGTTTCATATGAGACTGTGAAAAGACTTAAGTGACCATTTGTGGACATGGAAGGGGAGGAGGAGGATTACTTATGTTGTAGTTCATCTGAGTTTACTGCCAAGATGCTGTGTTGAAATCAACATACAGCTGTATTCCAGTCTGAAGCCTGTCTTGGAGGAGGCAACTGTGATAGTGGTTTCACATAGTACATTTACTTGCAGGGAGAACAGACAAAATCTTAGGTTGTGATGGATATGGATTTGGATCTTTGGATGGCATTTTCAAATTGTCCTAATTTGGTATTCTGCGAATAATAAGTCTTAGGCATTTGTTCTTTTCTATAGAGAATATGGGCTAAAAAGAAACTGTTACAGCCTGCTACGGCCAGGTTCTGGCGATCCAAATTCAGGGACTCGAGATGAGAGGATTCTATACTAAGTTTTTATTACAAGGATTGATCAAAGTACACAAAACCCCGATCAATATTGTTAGTATGTCAAATGGGGAACGGCACGCGAAGAGTTACTGACCAATCCTGAGTCAGAGGCTCAGTGTCTAGCAGGGCACTATAGGCCGCTAAAAGCACCTTTTCAAATAGGGTATAATTTGCCTGGGAATTTTGCCAAGACTGGGACCCGAAAGTAATGGGCATTTCCTGTGGCCCAGTCGGGTTCTGCTGCTACAACCCCCACCAAAATCCTCTGTCTCCTACTGAGACATGCAGAGAAAAAGGTCGGGCAGGGTGTATAGGTCCAAGGGACTGATGGGTGTTTATCTCTTCTTTAAGCAGTTTGAAGGCTTCATCCTGCTCTGGTCCCCATTCCCACTAAGAAGACTTTTTCAGCAAATTATACAGGGGTCGAGCTATAACACTGAAGCCAGGGACATGAGCACGCCAAAATCCCAGCATCCCCAATACTCCCTGTAGCTCAGCCTTAGGCTCCAGTACTGGGAGGTTGATTAACTCACTTAAAACCTCTGGGGGAATGATTTTTCTCCCTCCTATCCACTTTACCCCTAGGAAAATTACTTCTTGCGCTGGTCCCTGCCTTTTCTCATCAGGATCAGCTATGCCCTTGTTCTGTAAGTGGTTAATAATGCACCTCATGGCTTCTCCTACTGTCTCAGAAGTTGGTCCCCCAATCAAAATATCATCGATGTACTGAATGACAGTAACATCGCTTGGGAGTTGGATTTCCTCTA
>JAGPOW010003642.1:99597049-99619972 GCA_030014935.1 Caiman crocodilus | reverse complement strand
GTCATCCTTGTGCCTTTCTGTAAACAACCAGTGTACGTGACCCTCTCGCTTAGGACTGATGGTGCTGCTCCCAGCATGCCACTGTCCCAAACTCCATTTGGGGTGGGGGGTCTTAGCATAACTTGGGGCTAGAGTGGGCAGCCTCAGAAACTAATTTTATTTCCATTGACTCATCTCTGGCCCAGTTGTATAACATGAATCTTGGGTTGTTTGCTGCTCATTCTATAATTTTAAGGCAGTATTGTGAAATTAATTGTGAATTAATTGTGAATTCTGCCTGTCTGCTTTACCTTATCTTTTGTTCTGCTTTTATAGTTGTCTCATTCTTTTTAGCATCATCAGCATATCTGAAAATTTAGTTTAAAAAAAATATAGAGAGAAACCTGGGTATGGCAAGTGGATCAGTGCAAAAACATGAGAGTTGTACTCACATGACATTATAAAATGTAAATACAAATGGAAGTGATGGAAGGATGTGATAGGTTTGGGTAATTTAGATTTGTCTTTAAATCACACTAAACCACACTAAACCATCTACAACTTTCTCTTTTAATGAGATTCTAGAAAAGTATCATAGATGGCTGTAGAAAACCTTCATTGGAGATTCTTACCGTTAAATAGACATCCACCAGGGATTTGTCTAGTTTTGCCTAATCTAGATGACCTTGTAAGGTCCCTCTGTCTCTCCTTTTATGTAGTTTTGTGGCATGTGGGACTAGTGAGACACATTCAAATGATTTTGGAAAATTTGCCTGTATTTGTATTCCTGGTAGAAAAACGTGACAAGAAAACTTACAGATATTTGAAAACTGAGCCCTGAAGAGAAAAGACTTATATAGTTATATAGTACTGATTTTGTGCAGCTAGAGGGGCTCTTTGCAGACATCTCAGTATGCTCTTCAGGTTCCCTGGTCTACTTGGCAACAGATGGCAGCATTTCACAGGGCAGCCCTGTTTGATTGGCCAAGAATGGTCAGAGTCGGCCTGCATTTCTCTGCAGCTCAGTGTAGGGATTGTAAAGGCGATGTGTCCTGCTCAGCTAGAGCAGTAGAGGGGGAAGCTATAAAGTACACTTGGATGCTGGAGGACTGTGTTGTGACTTCTCTCTAAAGAGAATGTGTACAGGATAAATTCTTCCAGGAGTGATTTAGCTCTGATGGTTCCAGGTTATTTTTCTCACAGAGTGGCCATTATTGCTGTGGGAGAAAATTCCCAAACATCTGTACATTTGAGGTTTCTCCTGAAAGAACAATGACTCTCCCAGAAGAAATTGAATATACGTACATGTTGTTAATAATATATATTATTATTTCCTTGGTGGGTGGAGACAATGCCCCAGAAACAAACCTCAAACTCCTTTAAACTGTGATCTTGCTGGTCTTTATAGGAGTTGTAATTGGCAGATATTATAATGCCTGGATCTCCACTGCAAATTGTTGATCCGTTAAAATAAAGATGTTAAGTGTTTAACATTTGTTCTTACTTGGTAGCCTTTATTTTATACTACTTCCATCCTTTATTTAGCCTCTAAATCTATTAGATCAGAAAACATCCTACAGAAGATCAATGAATGGACTCACATTTTTGGTCTTTGCATTGTTTCCACTACACAACTTTTCATTTTTCTTTTAACTTCAGTCACACCTTTTGTGATATCTAAGTTGTTGTGCACACAGCCTCTGCAGCCCAAAATGTTGATTCAGTCTGTCAGAGGAAGCCAATGTGGATGGGCCTGTGTAAAGCTGTAACTACTTCCAGATGTAGTGAACAAGTAAGGATCCAAAAGTCGCCATGATCATTTTTAATTTTTTTTTTTTTACATTTTTGGTGTTATGCCGTATCGAAATGGTTCCCAATTTACATTTCATAGATTTCATAGACGTTACGGCTAGAAGGGACCTCAGAAGATCATTGAGTCCAGCCCCCCTCCCAAAGGGCAGGAAGTCAGCTGGGGTCATAGGATCCCAGCAAGATAAGCATCCATTTTCTTCTTGAAGGTGTTCAATGTAGCTGCTTGAACCACCTCTGATGGCAGGCTATTCTAGACCTTGGGGGCTGGACAGTAAACAAATTCTTCCTGAAGTCCAACCTGAAACAGTCTTGCAGTAGTTTATAACCATTCGGCCTTGTTGTCCCTTGGTGAACAAATGTTCCTCCAGATACTGGTGGTTACCCCTGAGCTGGCACTTTTCCAAGCTGAAGAGCCCCATAGCTTTCAACTTGTCATTGTAAGGTCTGTTTTCCTGACCTCTGATCATGTGTGCGACTCTTCTCTGGACTCTTTCAAGCTTCTCCACATCCTTTTTGAATTGTGGGGCCCAAAACTAGACACAGTACTCCAGCTGCAGCCTCACCAAGGCTGAGTACAAGGGGACAATGATGTCCCAGGATTTGCTTGAGAAGTATCTATGGATGCAAGCCAGTGTTTTGGTCATTTTACTAGCCACAGCCCTGCATTGAAGGCTCATGTTCATCTTGTGGTCAATGATGATCCCCAAGTCTCTTTCTTCCATAGTGCAAGCCAGCGTAGTACTGCTGAGCCTATAAGGATGCTGCAGGTTTTTCCTCCCAAGGTGCAGAACCTTGCATTTTTCAGTGTTAAACACCATCGGGTTCTCGTCCACCTATTTGCTGAGCCTGTCCAAATCAGTCTGGATTGCCCTCCTGTCTTCAGCTTTGCCCCAAAGTTTGATGTCATTGGCGAACTTGGCCAGTCCACTTCTGACTCTAATGTTCACATCATTAATTAAGATGTTGAACAATGTGTCCAAGGACAGAGCCTTGGGGGACCCACTGGTCACAGGGCACCATGACGATTGACTTCTGTCAATTACCACCCTCTGGGTCTGACCATGGAGCCAATTTCCCAGCCAGTGGATCGTGTTGGACCCAAGACCACAATTGGCCAGTTTCTCCAAGAGGTGATCATGGAATATCAGATCGAAGGCTTTTCTGAAGTCAAGATATATGACATCAATCTTTTCTCCCTTGTCCAGGTGATAGGTCACCTGGTCATAAAAGGAAATGAGATTGGTCAAGCAAGACCTACCTGCAACAAACCCATGCTGGCTATCCCTCAGGATGTTGCCATCAGCCAGTCTATTGGGAATGGCCTATTTAATAAACTTTTCCAAGATCTTCACCGGGATAGAGGTCAGGTTGATGATCCTATAGTTAGCCGGATCCACTTTCCTTCCTTTCTTGAAGATAGATACCACATTGGACTTCTTCCATTCTTCAGGCACTTCACCAGAGCGCCAGGTATTCTTAAAGATCCATTGCAGAGGCTAGGCTATGATGCTTGCCAACCCCTTGGGTACCCTGAGGTGTAGATTGTCAGGCCTGGCTTACTTGAAGGTATCCAGCCTCTCAAGGTGTTTCTTCACAAGGTCAGTATTGATGGAGGGAAGGGAATCTCCCTCACCTGGACCTCCCTATCCCACAGTGGGCATGAGCGTCCCATGGGACTGATGAAAAACTGATGCAAAGTACCCATTTAATAGTTTGGCTTTTTCCTGGTTGTCAGTTGTTCCATCTGGTTCAGCAAGAGTCCAGTGTTGCCCTTGCTTTTCCTCCGCCTCCCCACATATCTGAAAAAGGACTTTTTATTGTCCTTGATACTTGAAGCTAGTTGGCCTTTGACATAAAAAAATATAAGAGAAATAGGTGTAAGTCAGTAATAACATGCATGGTTTCTTTATGTATGTTTCACATTCCTCAAATTTTTTCAGAGCATGGACCATATATTAGGAACTCAGGCTATAGGCCTGGAAAAGATTTGCTTGGCTTATGAATGGTCTCCCCTCTCATTCACAAAGGCATGATACTCTTGTGAACACTACAGTAGTTGCTTACATGTAAAAATAAACTTAGGTATACAGTTCAACAACTGGATGTAAAGAGGGGATCTAGCTCCAATGGGCAGTGAGACTTCTCCAAACTGTTATTTGGGAACTACTCTGTCCTGGCTTACATTGTCAGAGCTCTTTGTTTGCAACCAACTGTGAGTATCTTTTATTCTGCTAAAGTGCCTGCCAGAATCACTTGTTATGACTCTGTTTGGAGGACTAGTAGAATAGGCATTTTTACCTCCTGTGGGATTCTCTGCTGGAGAATTTTTTTTAACTAAAATGGATCTAGCAAATGTAGTAGTCCCATGATTCTTCATTGGATTTAAATACCTGTTGGAAAAAGAGGTGTAAGCAGCAGGGTCCCCTTGAGTGATTGTGAGATGGTAGAAGAATTTTTATTAACATTTACTAGAACTGGTCAGTAATAATATTACTAACTTTGCAATATAAATACGGAGCTGCCTAATTCCTCCAGCTTTAAATCTCAAGAGATGTGCAGGGTGAAAACAACAAGGAATAGGGTGTTTCTTAACTAGCAGATTTTAAACATGTCAGATTTTGAAGCTTTCACCCAAGTGTTTGATTTACTGTACTGAAAATTCTCTGGGGCCCTGTCAGCAGAAAACCCTGCCTCACAGCATTACTTAAGCATTCAAATGGAAGTAATTATGTTTTCATGGTTTCTAAATTAGCTCAGCAAAATTATTTGGAACTTTCACAAGGGAGATCCATTTTATTATGTCAACAAAATTTTTATGTATTAGGTAAAAAATTGTTCAGACATTCTTCCACATCTTTGTTTTCATGCAGCTTTCATTGAGATTTCAAGAGGTGTTTTAATTTTTTTTATCATAATGTAAGCATTTCATTCATTTTTAGCTGTATGTTGATTGTTACAATTTTAGACATAGTATTTAAGATTTTTAAAGAGATCTTACTTAACTGCTGAACTGATAGGTTTAATTACATTAAAACTTTGCTCTGAGTGGAATCACTTTTGTTCTTGTTCAAAGCACAATTTGTCATGCACTCTCTGATTACAAAACTAACTTGTTTCTGTGTCTATTCTGACCCTAACCAGTTTTGCTTCAAGCACATCTGGAGCTGATCAAGAGTTTCTTAAAAAATGAAAATTTTTCACAACAGAGAACAAACAGAACCTCCCCAAACAAAGCAAATAAATTCAGTTAGGATTCTTGCAAACCACTTAAAATTTCCAGGTTAAAGGTGTTCTTAGAGGTGAAAACTCTCAGATCCTTCTCTGCCTTAGTCCTGCCCCTAAAATTTCTTCTTAAGTAGTTTCCCCTTCAATTAGTTTATTCACTTGTAATATAGGATCGATGCCACATCTGTAAAATATAGACCACAATATCCACCATCAAGATTTCAGAAAATGGAGTGGAGAAAAACAGCATGAAAAGTGGAGCTCATTTCATTCCGAAGCTGAAGCACTGGCTGGTTTTTATGTTGTCATCTGTCATGACTGCAGTCCCTTCTGTATAATCCCGCAAGGCAGTTTGCAACCCCAGATATTGGAATTGACCTGTGCAGAAGCTCAAGCTTTGGGTAATTAAGCTATCAAGAGCAGGTTTTTTTTTTTTGGGGGGGTGGGGAGGGGGTTGTTTATTGTGTGGGTTGGCTGAACAGAAAAGCATTGCAAGTTGAGTGCTCTGTTAAAGTCATAAAGCCAATCATATCATTGTCGGTCATGAAACCTGCTTTCAGAGATTTGATTGTAGCTGCTGTTAAATGATGCAAAATGAAGTCTAGCAAGGGAAATACAGTCAGTGAGAAACTATATTTTTGTTGTAATCTTAGTAGTGTATGAGCATGCTACTAACATACATTTTGCTTAGGTGAATTTTATGTTTTCCCAAAGGGAAAAAAAAAAGGTTCCTTAAGGGGAAGATTATTTTATTATTATTTAGCTCCCTCATCATGTTCATCATTTAAATTCCTGTATAAAACAGTTATTTGTATCTCAGAGGTAACTTGTACAATAATACTGTGTGTAATCCTCACTCTTCAGTAATGCATACTAATGCTGTCTGGGCCTAACAGCTTCAATAAATATATCTATTGAGCACTCCAGTACTGGTGATTGATACAATATGTATACTGTTTTCTGGAAATATGGGATCAAATTAGAGGTTTCATGCTCTTCTTAGGAAGCTTGGTATTTTCCTTTACTCCTTCAAATGAATATACATTTGTTAATTTAATTTCAAGAACCAAATCAGTTCCAAATTCTGTTGGGTGAAACTCAATAGTCAAGTTCCAAATTTTAATTGAGCAGAACTCAATTGTACAAGTCTGTGTGGTTCTACCACTGTGCAACTATCTTTCTTCCCAGACCCACCAGGTTTCAGTTACTTCCCAAATCTATAACAGGCATCCTACGTGTAAGCCCCAACCTTAGAGACCTTGGGGCTTGGATGCCCCCTAGTCTTGCTTGCTCCTACCCAAAAGGCCAAGGAGCAAGCCAGAGGGAAAGAAAGAATGCAATCCCCCATTACCACAAAATTGTGCAATCAAGTTTCCTGCATTTGAGGAAGCTCACAGAAGATCAGCCTGTCCAGAGTGTAAGGGGAAGGCTTCAACATATAACTACACTTGATCAGCTGAGAGGATCATGGGATCTCCCCTGTGTGATAGAGCAATGCTCAGACTTTGATTTACCGGGACTCAGGAAGCATGCTGTAGTCTTGACCCTTCCCATGCTCTGTGCTGAGGTTGAGGGACAGCACTGATCTCCTGGACCTCAATTTACCTTGAGACAGTACACTGTGGCTCATATTTCAGGGTCTATGACCTTGGTCCAAAGCCAGTTTTGGGCTTCTATCCCTTTTGTTTCTAGTGCCTTATTTTGTCATCCTTCACCTTATCCACTTTTCTTTTGCTTTAGAAAAAATCTTTAACCTCTTGGGAGCTGGAGGTACACACTAAATTTTCATCTTTGCAATGAGGTGTTGCCATCTTGTGCATGGTACCCTTTGGCATTCTGTTTTCTCTTCCATGGCCAATTATAGTTGCTGCTGAATTGCATATTCATCTGAGGCACTGACTCCAACACTGATATCAAGCTGTCAGTCACTAGCAAATAAATGCCGTAGGTATTTCTTTGACCTCCTTCTCAGAGGGTAGTTTGGAAGTGCCAGTGTTTACTTCTACTCCAGTACTGAATTTCCTGGTTCTGGTTTTCCTCAGATGAAAGGTCTCATGCTCTTGGGCATAATCTATCCCATGATTGCTGCAACAGCATGTCCTTCGCTGACTCCTGTATTTCCTGTGGCACTGAGCAACATCAGGATTTCTTTATGATGAATACTGCCGACCTTATCAGTTTACGTTGGGCCCATCTTTAGCTCTAGTAGTCATGACAGTCTCTTTGGAAGTTGTTTTATTAGAGTCTGTATTCAGTTCTGACTATAAACATGGCATCACTTTGTCCCCATATCTGTCTGCCAGCAGTTTGGGTACTTCAGAGTAACGTCTCAGACCGCCTCTTTTCTGACAGTCATCACATAGATAGCTTTTTTCTGGCAATAAGGCCCTTGGCTTTCCTCTGTCATTAGGTACAGGACAAACTGCTCAACTTCTAACTCCTCAGTTTTGACTTCACAGGTTCTACCATGTCAATTGCTTTTTCCGTCACCACATCAGGAGGATTTTATGATCTGAGTTTGAGACTTGTTTTTTGTTTGTTGTCATTCTTATTCTTTCATCATCTCATCAAATGGATAGTTTCTGTGGTTTTGAAGACCTGATGCAATGAGTGGTTTGCAACTGAGGAGTCTTTCAGGTCTATGTTCCTATGTATAGCATCAATGTTTCAGATTTTGCTAGAGGAAATAAATGAATCTGTTCATAGGCAGGTTGACATACTGCTGGATTCTGGCTCTGCTGAAATAGCCTTGCTTTATGAATAAGGCATTGATAGACCTGGCTAACTAATGTAAAAAACTCCTGCCTCTTTCTCTGTGACTGAAGGGAGAACAAAGTGTGAAATACCTCCCTAGGGCCTGAGTAATGTCATAACCTCTTGGATCTTCCTCTCAGATGGTAGTTCAGTAGCTAAGAAGGCCAAATAGCTTTGCTCCACTGGTAGAGAAAAAGAGCACAAGAAGTTTGACCTCTTCAGTCTCAAGACCTGTGCTGGTAGAAGGGTGAAATGCTTTTCACACTGAGTGACTGTAATGTTGGCTTAACTCTGGAAGAGCAAGGTTTAGGGAAGCTGAGTTGCTGAGTGAGACAGAATTTGGTGACTTTGCAGGGGAACCTGGGGTGTTCTCCAGGATACTTTATCTGAATAGATAGTATTCAGAGAACTTAAATCTTGCTTACTCTTGTTGTTGAGGTAATTGTCGATTAATTGTCTTTTTCATAGAGAGGCAGAGTAAATAGTATGTTGTACTATATCCAAAGGTCACTTCATCAGAAGTGTGAAAACAACGCTGAGATCTTACTGTGATATGGCATGACAAAACATGTAGGGCTTTGATTGCAGGATGCTGGGCATAGAGAACAATTAGTTGGACTTTCTTTCAGATGATAATACATTTTAAGATCTAGCAAAACTCACTGTATAGCTGAAGTAAAGAAACTGAGAAAATGAGGCAGGAATTCAGCAAACCGCCTTCTTCACCACAGAACCCTGATTTATAGAGAGGGCAGTCACAGAGTCCAACTTGGCCTGTGTGGTTTCTGTGAGATGGGTTTCTGTGAAAAGATACTGCATGTGATCATGGAATTAAACTGTATCACAAAGACAGTAAATTATGGCTGTGTGGGCAGTAGTGTTTTCTGGTAGCGATGGTGATCTAAATGAATCTTTGTTACAAAAGTAGCTTTCTTTATCTCTGGCAGTCTTACATCCCATTTTTGCATGGCTGTGGACTTAATGATATAATAGGTCTTATATTTTCACCAGTATCATTTTATCAGTGTTATCAAACAAAAGAGCATGAGCAAAATGTTTATAGAGAGCTTTATTATTGTACCAAGATAAACCTTGTCGAAGTCCAGATACAACTATTTGGATCAAGGCACTTCTCCACCTATCTATTTTTAACAGCTATATTTTAGAATGGGTGACTCTACATGAGGACGAAATGCACAAGCTTGTTAAAATTAGTCTTCAACATTTTAAATAGCCAACTTCATCTCTTCCTGGAATATAAACAATTTCTCTTTAGTTGTCAGTGTTAGTCAGGCAATTTTCATGCCACAAGTTGAAATCACAGGAATCTTGGAATTAGAAGAAACTTAGCTGTAATTTTTAAGGATACACTATCCTAGGACAGAGTTTGGTAAGCCCATAGGCTGTATCCAGTCATCCTATGAAGAGGGCTGATCTGGCACAAGGATTTGAAGACACAGAATTGCACTATGTTGTCCTTCCCTGCCTTTGTACTCCCCTGCACTTCAGAGCCTGCTGCTCTGCCACATCTGTGCTTACCCACACTGGAGAGGGAGTGTGGTGGGATCAGCAACACAGGTGAGATCAGGACGTTAGTCTCTCTGGGGTGCTGAGACTTGTAGCCCATGGCTTCAAAAGGTTGCTGATCTTTGTCCTGAAAGTACAAATATTTTTCATTCCCACACCTCCTGCTGCTGCATATACTTAAATAACACAACAGAGTTGTAGTTATTTGTATCTCTAAAATTTCATCATCTCCATATTCTGAGTGATGCAGTCTTTCTCTTCATTAAGGCTCTTCATGTTTCTCTCCTGTTTTAATTGTCCTTCCCAGCTCTTCTACCTTTTACAGTTGCCTTGTTCCTGTGTTCTCATTCTTGTAACTTTTCCATTGTTATCCTGTACTTCCCCTACTCTTCATTCTAATATCTCCTCTGGTTCCCTTCCAGTGTTTCTTTTTCTTTTTTTGACCTCATGTTTTAGTTAGTTCCTCTATCCCCTCCAGTCTCAAGGACAATACCAACATTTATCTAAATCACTCTTAAACTAGTGCATTTCAACTACATGATCACTTGTCTCTTACTCCATAGTCACTTCCCATGATGTTAACATACTCTTATCAACAAGCAGTGGAGCTCACCTGGGAAAGGGAGAGAAGGGGTTTTTGTGATCTCTTTTTTTTCTTGCATGAAGAAGGGCACTTTGTGCTCTAAAGCTTGTCCAGCATCTCTCCCAACCATACAGTTGATCAGTGTGTCACTGCAGGTGTTGCGAGGTGTTGCTCTTGGAGCTGCTGCTTGAGAGCACTGCAGTATCCCCGTGCTGCTGTATGTTCTTGTGTGGTATTGCATGGTAAGAGGAGTTCAGGAAAATATGGGGAACCAATGACCCCAACTGGGATAAAAAGTCATGATTAAAATATCATACTGTCATATGCAGAGCTGCCTGAACTGTCTGAAAAAGACATGTTCAGAATTTAATCCTGATGTAAAAATGTGGTTTACTGGAAACAAAATAGCATTAATTATGAGCAAATAAACATGTTCCTGTGGTATGTCCTGTAACAGCCAACCCAGAGAAAGTCTAATATAACAATGGCATGGAACTATAATATATTAAGTAATAAATATTCCATTCAGTCATCAAACCTTGTGGAAAGTTCAGCTTAAATGAAAAGACAACATGTCTTATATCTGCACACTTGCCACTGTGGGAATTCTCTAGGAATGAGCATTGTAAACATTTTTTCTTTCATTCTGACAGGTAATATTTGAAGCTGAAGTCTCAGATGGGAGAAGTGGCTACATTGCCATTGATGATATCCAGGTTCTGAGTTACCCTTGTGGTAAGTAGTGATTAAGAGCTGCATTTTTCTCTGTCTTCTCAGGAGATGCTTGATATTAGCTCAGGCTGCTGAGTTTTCATCGCTTGATCATTGATGTCTTTTGTTCTTTCTGTAGCATTTCTAATACAGCTTACAGGGGAAAACATTGTAGTACAATAGTGATTTATCTAGATAAAAAATTCTGTATCGTATGTATTGTATCGTATTGTATGCATTGTAAATAATGTATTGCAAAAAAAATAGCCTTTATTCAGTTAATGCCTTTGCATTCACAGACTAGTAGGTGTGGACAGTAAGCAATTAATACCAATATGCTGATTGTGCTAATCTTGACTGACACGTACTTAAATCAGAGGGCTGTTAGAAAAAAATAATGTGGCTATGAAGCCTGAGAGGCAACTCTAGATTTAAAAAAAATATTTTGATTTCCAGTATTTTGTACAGGAACTGGTTGCAGCTGTATATATGAAGGTTCATCCTCATCTGTTTAATCCTGGAAAAAATATGTATGCTTGCAAGTTGGGGAACTGTGGACTAATAAAGGAATTCAGGAGAAATCAATACTATATACTTTTCTCATTTGCTGCCTTTTTTTCTTGTAAATCTCTCCCACTCTGCTCTACCTGCACCTTTCTGCATCCAGTCTCTCCCAAAAATGTAGCTTCATTGCAATACATCCCTGAGGCTTGTAATTTAATTGCTTTCTCTGAGGAGATAATACTACTGGAATCCACTGCCTACTAGGAGATGCTAAATGATAAAAAAATACCTTTGGAAACTCAAATCTATTCTTTCTTCCCTTCCCCAGATCTCTGATCCTTGCTTCCCCAGTGCTGCCAGCTCCACTGTGCTTGAGGAGTCACTTATCCGTTACTTGCCTCTTCATGCTTCCAGTCAACCCAGCTATGGACTCTCTCTGTAAACTAGATTCTAGATCCAGATAGAGCTTTGCTGTGTAAAATCACAAAGTCAGGGATCACCTTAACAGCAAATTATCAGCATGACAAAATGCTGAAATAGCCCCTTTCTGCTTATCCCATTTGCATTTCATATTGATTAAAAAAAAAAAAAAAGCCACAAATAAAGTTTCAGTTTAGTCAGTATTTTAGAAGAAAACATTTAAGAGCTATATTACAGGTCTGTTGTTCAGCTGTAGACATCAGTTTTTTCTTTTTTTAAACTTTGTATTTCACTCTAGTTTTGTCATAGAGCTTTCCTTGAGGCCATGCAGATGTTTGAAATGGAGTTATAGTTGAAATGTGACCATGTTCATCACAGAAGATGTTTGTCTACAGAGAAGGAAAAAACCCAAATGCCATTGCACAGGTTCTTAATAGCTTGAATATAATTAATTAAACTAATTCTCCTTCCAGTATATACTGATTTTAATCACCAGTATTATACTGATAGTTACACTGTGAGGTGGAATGCAATGCAACTCTGGTAAAAAATTTTGCCATTTTTTGACACATTGTTATTTAATCTCCTCTTCTTAGCTTTGATTTTTGTAAATTATTATAACTCATATACAACAAAGTAGTGGAGTCACTGGGGAGAGGAGGAAGGAGTGGAGCTACTCTTTTTGCTTAAGCTTAGATGAAACAAATCGCTTTTTCATATGAGATTAATTTAAGTCCAGGTGGCTATAATATGTGTCTGTTGAGATAGTGATATGATTGGGCTTTTTTTATTAGCAAGCAATGCTTATAACTTTATTTTTTCTACCTCCACAGACAAATCTCCACATTTCTTGAGGCTGGGGGATGTAGAGGTCAATGCGGGGCAGAATGCTACATTTCAATGCATTGCTACGGGGAGAGATGCAGTGAATAACAAGTTATGGCTGCAGGTAAGGCCAGCTTATCCAAGTCTGTATGACCAGAGGACAGATTTCTTGTTGAAAATGAAATTAACTCCTCAGCCCCTCTTTTTCTTTGTTCTCGCAAAATGTTTTATAGAAATCAAATTTATAGTTAATTTGATTGACCAGAGAAATAACAAATTATTTTCTTTATTAAAAAATTCTATATTTAAAATTTAAGAGGATAAAAGTTGCACAAATAGTTACTCTTTAACACAATACATTGTTTTTTAATCTACATGCTTCTTTCACAAAATTGTGTGAGTGGTAAATACATATGGTTTGAAAGAGATTTTTCTATCTAGTAAAACAAATGTGCTATGTTTAACACAGGCTTCACAGAGAACTGTCATAACTATGATGGATGATCCTATGATTGAGAGAAATTACAATTAATCCCTTGGGGGTTGTGTTGTTAAAATGACAGCATATTTAATATGGCAATATAAACGTAGTGTTCCTTTGGATACTAGAAAAGATTTTAACTTTTCTGTCTCTCGCACATGCACGCGTGCACACATGCGCGTAAGGGTGTTCTCAGATAATGAATTATTGAAATGAGAAAACTTTTTTCTATTTCTCTCTCCCTCTCCTTTTCCCTTTGAAAAAATACTATAAATTCTCAGCTCAGAGAGAAACAATTTATGTGGATCACAGACTGGCACAGACAGCCTCTTTGAGAGTGGTATATCATTTTTTGATGTAGGTGAAAGTTGCAGAATTGATAATGTCTGACTTCATTGCTTTGGTGTGTGTTACTATGTGTAACAGGGTGCTTGATGTATACATGTTTCTCACTGGTTCTGAAAAAAAATTCCTTCAAGAACTTATTTATGTTTTTAAAGAACATTTGAATAAAAAATAATTATAAAATAATAAAAGTAATATTTTAAAATGCAGAAAATAAAAAATTCATATGTAACAAACGCACATGCGCAGTATTATCAAAATGAAACACATTGACCATCCTTCATAATCAGGGTCTCACTTCTCAACTGAGTGAAAAAGGAGTGTATTAATTTCTGAATGAGTATAAATAGCCACAAGGTGCACCTCCAAAATAGAGAGAGAGGATTTTTTGGGAGAAGGCAGAGGGAAGGAGGGTTGAATAGGAAAGCATCCGACTTCTAGAAAAATAGGCTATGGAGACTATTCCAAGAACAGTTATCACAGTGTCACAATTTGAAAAATGAATGGAGAGCCAACAGCGATTGCATTGCCTTTCATATTAGCAAGTCATTGTAGTAAACAGATATCCTATCACTAGGAACTATTTGTATTGCAAGTCTTTCTGCTAAGTAGATACCATTATTTCAATTGAACAAATATAAAATGCAGTCATTGAGAAGGAGAAGTTCAATTTCTTGGAACTGCCAGGCTGAGCACATAAAACACACAAAATTAAATTAGGTTAACCTGGATTACTATATCACAGAAAAAGCTGTAACAGTAAAAGTGTGCAAGAAACAATATAAAGCACCACTCTCAACACAGATAATTGCTCAACAGGGCTTGACAGCAAGAGCCAACTGGAATTTTTCCGTACCACTCTGACAGATTATCCATTCTAACTTTTTCTATCTCAAGAAGTCCAGTTAGCAGCCAAAACTGCCCAGAAAACATATGTTTTTGCTTTCTCACAGTTTATGGGTTTGCTGTGTAGACCACAAAAGTGCATCCTTTCTTATCTTGTAAAACACTACAAATAATCTTTGTTAGAGAAGATCTTGGAACTAAAAAAAGGTCTCTTGCCCTTCAAATAACTGTACTTGCTAATGTTTATAAAGGACTCCTAAATTTTTTGAATGGAAAATACTACAAAATGGCTATTATAAATGTCAAGTGCTTGGGCTCCTTTTTTTCATAGTGGCTTTCTACCTGGCTTTCTACCCTTTCCTTTCTTTTTTCTTAAACTGTCTGTTCTGTCACCCATTGCTCAGTACCCCAGGTTTACTTTGCCCCTTTCAGATTTCTACCCTTCTTTACCAAAACAGGTGTGCAAATGGTAAAACTTCACCTGTCAGAACTTGCATAAAAAAGAACTGATCCCATTGCAGATTTTTGAGAAAATATTATATTTTGAGAACATATAAAACTGGTGGCCTTTTCCTGAAAATGTTGGATGCAGGACATTGACCCAAGTGTGGTTAGGCAAACTTTCATTTTTATTTCTTTTGCCAAACTGGCAAACTCAGGGATTCACAAAGACCTACTTCTAGGAAGGAAGTCACCAACAGATCAAATCAAATGTGTAAGTCATTGTTTTTAAGTACGTGGAGCAGAAGCATTTTAAGAATGTATCTTCTCCTATAATAGGAGCACCAGCTAAGGCAGGGATTCTGTGGGACCCCTAAAAAGTTTAGAAAATTAATATTTATCTGTCCCCTGGCTGCCTGTCATGCGGCCCTTGATTTTCCCAAAACTCAGTAAGTGACCCTCCACCCGAAATAATTGCCTGTCCCCGAGCTAAGGTGTGAAGGTACAAAACAGGGGTACTTTTTAGCACAAAATAGAAGCTTCTTGTTACGAAGTAGTTGCACATAAAAGGATCTTCCTTAAAAAGGAAAAGGAAAAAAAGGGTGCTAATAATTGGGAAACTTGGAGGAGTATACCTGAAATGCTTTGATTTAAAAAAAAAAAAAAAAAAAAAGTTATATAGACATTGTTTTATAGCTAGGGTCTATTTAAAGAAAGCATGGCCATCTCTGTCTCTATAGCATTTCTCCCTTTTTTTTTTGTTTTGAAAGTTAAAGGAAAATTTTAAGCTTAAAAGGAAGACCAGAAAAGTCTTTCTCCTTTTCTCTCTCCTTTTCTTTTTCAGCAAAATGATACTTGGTTGCAGGATTTAACTAACAGTGCTACCTGGGACAATAGCAAAAATGAATGTGCTGCGTTTCCAAAGGCTTAATGTTTTGCTAACTTCAGAAGCCAAATGTATTGGAGGTGGAGCTAGATTATAAATAAGAAAAATTGTGCACATATACATGTTTCTGTATGTAAATATAATTGTAATTGTTAGAATATATATAAAACATTTAATGACAATAGGCACAGTATTTCAGGACACTAAATCTCTTATAATATGCACATATAGTGTTTTAAGCACTGAAAAAATGTCAAACTCTGGTTCCTACATTTTAGGAGGGTAAATACAGATTGACCTTTAATTGGACATTCACTGCATTTCGTATGTAGATACCTATATCAATATATAGATAGATTTATTTGTGTGTGTGTGTTGTGGAAAATTACTTTTGTTATTCCTTTTCACATCCCTTTTGTACCAAGGTCTGGGACAAATAGGATTGGCAGGAAAGGTGATCAGTAAAAAGAACAAAAGTCTTTTGAAAGATGTAGCTTCATTAATATAAAGCACACAGATAGCTGAATTAATATAAAGCAGACAAACATCTGACTAGATAAAGTGCCTTAACTGGTTAAAGGCAAGCGAGATTCTTTGGGTAACTAAATAGTTGGAAAAAATCTTCTTTGCAAGATATCAGATTTTCCTAAAGAACCTTTTCTGTCTGTGTCCTTAGACCAAGATGGCTACAGCCAATATTCTTGTTAAGTGGTTGAACAAAGAGATCTGAAACATGTTGGGAGAATATTGCCTATTGGGTATGAGAGGTATTTTTCTCCTCAATGAGAAGGCATGCAGCATACAATTATTACTGGGCCACCAATCCACCTCCCCCTATTTTTCTTTATTTGATGCATAATTATTAGCAAATATATTGGGAGGCTGGGGGAACAAAGGTAAGTAACTTTTGTTTTCAGATGAGAATTCCAAAGCATAATGTTTAGAAATAATTCCTCAAAACTGAATTGGTTCAGGATGGTTCTTCCTGAACAGTTACTTTGGACTACTGTTTACAACCTCAGTAAGCTTGCGGGCCGAATTCATGAGGTTGGCCGGAGTGGAGGGGCATATGATGCACAAAAGGCTTAGACAGTTCCATGTTTTGTCTAGCATTCGTTCTGTTAATCCAACCAGGACATCAGAAAAATAGCATGTGCAAGTTTGGGAGAGAGGGGTTCTTCTTTTTTCGTCACTTTTTTTTAGTTTAATTTTGTTTTAATAATCAGACTATGTTTCACTGCTTCCCAAATTGGGAACAGTTGTGACTCCCATAATCCCAGTAAAATTTTCAACCTCTAATCAATGTCCAGTCTAACTCTACACCTATGTAGCACGGAGAATAGAGGCCTATGCTGGAACATCTGTTAAACCATATGCCTTGGCACCAGGTTCAGCTGGAGATAACTGAAACACTAATGAGTCCATCCATCATTGCTGAGCTTGGCATTAACTCCATTGGATTGGGCAAAAAGGCTTGTATTAACTTTGCAGTTCGTGTCTTTTTGCAGTGGTCTTTGGTGACACCATTTGCTTTGGTGAATCTCAAATGAGAAAGGCTATTGCATGTATTTAAAAGTTTAAAGCATCACTGGTAATCCTGTGCAGATTGCCATCAAAGTAGTGACAACTGGGCCAATCTGTCAGCGATAGCTGTAGGTGCTGGCTAAATGCCTCCTCAGTTGGCCTGCCAAGCCTGGAAAGGCAGCCATGGTTTCGCCCTTGGAGAGGCTTATCAGCATTAATGCAGTATGATGCATTTCTTCTCTCAGCCAGAGGAAAATGTCATTCCTTGTGGAGCAACAGATAATTAAAGCAATTGCCTGAAAGTAATAATTGAAAAAGTAAAATTGAAAAGCGCTGTGGAAAATGGAATGCAAATTGCTGTAAAAACAACTGACTGAGGCTGACCTCCCAGTGATGACAACTGTTGTCAAATGAGGAGCTATCTCTGAAGGTGTTTGGGAGGTGCACAGAATTGACCACACCATCCTATCTTTCCTGGAAAATGTGTGTGCCATAACCTGTAATGCTCTGTTTACCATCTCATTATTAGGTATTGGTATGCTACCACCACAGAACCTCACCTGAGATGATCTTCCCCAGAGAGCTTGCATTTGACTACTTTCCCCCTCTGATGTCTTTCTCACCATGCTATGCAAATACACACCCCTTTGAAAATTCCTGTGCAGGACACTATCCAGTAAGGTTATAATTTTAGTTGACAAACAAGTGATATAACAGCAATGTAACATTAGGCTTCAGGAAAACCAGATTTCAAAGCAAACATTAGGACTTCTGCTTATCATAGACACATAGGCTTAGAAGGGGCTGTTTCAAGGGGCCAAACCCCCAGCACAAATCCAGGAAAGCTGTTCCTTAACCACCCCTATCAAATGCTTATTCAGCCTCCTCTTGAAAACCTCTGATAAAGGGGATTCCACAACTTCTCTAGCAGTCTAACAGTAAGGAGGTTTTGGTTTTTTTTTCCTGAGATCTAATCTTAATGTATCTTGCTGTAGTTTAAAACCATTGCTTGATATCTTGCCCTCTACAGCAAAGGAAAACAGTTGTTCTCCTTCTTTATGGCAGCTTTTCAAACATTTGAAAATGGGAGAGAGGTTTAGGGATGTTTGTTTTTCAGACACAACATTTAATTTCCTGAAAGAATAGAGAGATTTTCATTCAAAGGAAAAAGGTTTTTACACACAAACGAGTTTTACAAATACAGTAATAGATATTTTTGTGGCTGAACTGAAAAGCATTTTGGGTTGATCTGAAATATTTACTTTTGGATAATTTAACGTTTTAAATTTTAAATACAGGTAAGTTTCAAAACAACAGAAATATTATTTTTCAAAATCATAGGGCAAAAAGAACTGGGGAGAGGATTCAGAAGGTCTCTAGTACTCAGGAAAACCTGGTTGTCCTGCTCTCAGGATGTCTCCTGCTTAGGGCAAGAATCATTCCAGAATAACCCACGCTTAACTTCCAGCAGTGGAGATTTCACAATCTCCTTTGGTAATCTGCTTCAGAGGTAGAATGTTCTTTCATATATCTAACCAATAGCCCCCTTGCTGTTGTTTATGACTTTTCTGAACCTTTCAACAATTTTGATTTCTTTCAGCTGAAACAGTTTACCCAATTCCAATTGAATTCACAAATAGTTTAATTTCCCCTTAAACTGCATCTTTTGGAGCATGTACAGACATGACAGTTAGATCTACCTAATTAGAGTTAGGTCTATCTAAGAGTCAGTCTGTGCAGATGTTTGGGGAGGTTAAATTGGGTAGAAAATGGCCAGCCCAATCTAAATTAATTTAACTGATGAGGTGAATTAAGTTAGTAGATTGGGAAGAGGTTAGCCTGATCTACTGAATATCTTTGTGTTCAGAGTGCATCCATGGGGCTAGTAAAATCCAGCCAGTTACCCCAGCTCTGGGGCTACACTCTTCCTACCTCTCTCAGCTCTGACTGGACAATTTTTAGCTACCTGACCCCTGCTTCCCACCCCTGGACAGACAGCTCTCCTCCCCTCTCAGGCTCACCAACCCTCCTTCCATCCTGCCTGCCTGTCCCCCACCCCAAATTACTTAAATTGGGTGCAAACTTATACACAAGATGCTCCCAATCTACAATTGTTCAGCTTAAAGTAAGCAACATGATGGTAGATCGGGTGTGGCAAATGTCTTCATGTATCCATGGTGAGTTTAGTATAATTCTGCAAAAGGGACAGTGTAGATGTATCCAAGAACTGAAGACGAGGAGCAATAAAGGGCTAGTTATTCTGTAGTTATTCTTCCCCTTCCTCCTTGTTGGGGAGGAAGGGGAGGAATAGCTACAGAATAAATTGGGAAAAGCCCGAGTTCAAATACTTGGAAGAACTTGTGTGTGTGTACATGTGACCGTACAGTGCCTTTGTTACTGCACCATCGTTTAGTACTTCCTTTTGAAAGTACTAAATGACAGTGGCAGTAACAGCGTGTGTTGTGCTGTGCTAACCATGCATGGTTAGCTTTGGCTGCTATATTGCCATAGCAACACACTGTAATGAGGGAACACATTGGTACAGTGACATAGCAGTGGCGTCATGGTTTTTGCCAACGGATGCTATGGTGCCATAGCGTCTTGTGTAGATGTGCCTCTTGTTTCTAAAATCTATATGGCTCTGGTTAATTTAGGTCTATTTAGGCCAGTTAAACTATGGGTTTGTTCTTTGAAAACATTTGTTAAATGTGTTTGCACGTATTATATTCTAGGTAGTATGACTGCATTTAAATTTGAAGGCACATTACATTTTAACTTATCCTTTGTTTTAGATACCATTTTTACGTTAAAGGGTTTGCTGCTAAAGTGCATCTAGACAACCTCGTTTCTGTGCTTCCTGCAGAATGATTTTCAATAATTTTCACTGGTGATTCATGCCTGATGCACTATTTTAGCCATGCCCCGTAGGACCTTACCATTGTTATAGGTTAAGAGGAACTGAAAGTGCAAGAGGTTTTGTTATGATGCCTATTCATTCATAAGACTCTCATTTTATAGGAGTCCCAACAATGAAACACCACACACAACATTGCAGGGGTAGTACTGAATCTAGATTTTCTGCAAATTTCATCAAGTTAAATACCTTTTTCTTTTATTTGTGAAGATACCCATTTCTGTTAGAGCAGAACCGAAGAAAAATATCTTAAATGAGAATAAACCAAAAAATACGATAGATACTTTAGAATGGTATTGTCTCTGCAAGTGTCATAAGGTGGCTGTTACTAGCCTTGCATGTTTGTTGAGACTACCATTCACTGGCCTTTGTTACAACTTGATAATAGTAGTAAACTTCTTCATAGTCATTTTCTTTTCTTTTCTTTGACTGTTCCTGTTAATATTTATATTCATGCTCTGCCTGCAGGATGCCACTCAGTCTCTCAAAATGATTTGTAATTTGTTTTTAATAGTAGGAGTAGTAATGATGATGATGATGATGCCCATCTCCCATTTCTTTATCAAAACTTGCAAATACTTCCTAAGTGGTTCAAAGAGGCACATGTTTTCAGAGAAACTATGCATAGCACAGCCTACTTTTATCATATGCTGTGAATTTGTGTTACAAATAGAATACATATGGGGGCATGAGCTGACCAAAGTTACCTATGATGCAAGTGGCAGAATTGGAAGATGCAGAACTCTTAAGGGCCATCTTAGTGCTCCACTCCCAGGGTCACTTGCCTTTCTGTGTGTACAGTATTAATTATTATCATCCTTGGTTTGGTGTGATCTGGAAATTATTTGAAAAGAAATTAACTCCACTCTGTTACAAAGCAGAGTAACTCTATCTTCTCCCATCTCTAGAGTTTATGTTCCTCAAGACATTTATCTGTACGAATTGGCTTTATTAGGGAATTTAAGTGGTCCCTCCATAACTTTGCTTTACAAGACTGTGGACACCAGTGCTTCTCAACATTTTCAAATACAAGGTGCCCCATTAGATTCACAGCACCCTTTGGAAAATGCTACCTCTTCATTTTCATTCATTTTTTTACTTCAGAAAATATATAGAGCAATGTTTCTGATACAGAGAACTCAAAAGACCACCTGAGATCAGAAATACTTTTTAATACCCTGGATTCCTGTGTGAAATCTCTGGCCGCATCCAGACAAGTATGACTGTGCAGTAGGTGGCACCACAGACATGTCTGCAGCGCCACGTACTGAATATTCAGTTGTTCTTCATGCTGCAAGGGAGCAGCGTGGAGGATATCCAGGGGTCAAAAAAACCCATGGAGAAAGAGTGGAGTGGTGCGCACACAGGCAGCACATGCTGCTCAAAAGTAGAGCCAGACTACCCAGAGCTGTGCTTTGGCTGCCAGCCAGGTTCCGCGCGGCAGAATTGCTGCTATCACTGCTGCTGCAGCCTTGGGAGGCCCCCAGGATATTCCAGGTAAGGCTGCTGGGGCCAGCCCAGTGCTACTCCCAGCTTCCCTTACCCCCCCCCCCAAGTAACTTGCTGCACGTCAGAGCGTGCATAGCACAGGTGTTTTCTGGGGACAGCTAGCAACTGCACAAAGTGAGCCATTGCTAATTGTCTCCAGGGAACTAAATGTCCATATCACATGTGGACATGGCCTCTGAGTTTTATCTTGTGAATCACAGTTATACACCTAACGGTGCTAACAGTACCTGCAGCACTCTTCAAAAGACCTCAAGGAACCCCCGAGTACTATGCCAGCCTAGCTGAGAATCACTGACGTACACCATCTCAAAGTAGTGATTTTTGCTTTTCTGCCAGTAAATTGAGCCTTCTGCCTTTGATTTATTTTATTTATCAATATACTGATGGTACAGGGAAAGAAGTGTTAGATTTTTCTACCTCCTGGAAGCTTTATTTTTTTCTTTCTAGAAAGTTAATTCAAAAAGATCTTTATGATATGGTTTCCACAGTCATCAGTCTTTCCTGCCCTGAATACATGTGATGCCCTATATTGGCACACAGCAGACTAGTGAAACATTCTTCAAGATGTTTCAGTCCTTTCTGATCCAGTTCCATACATTAGCTGGCATTTTACAATGCATTCCATCCTTAAGCATTACATCATTCTGGTATAATGTCTGTTACAGAGGGTACTAAGAAAATGTGTCTTCTAGTTTTACTACTTCATTATGTAATTGCCCACTGTACTCCTGGTTCCCCCTTCTATGCTGCAGTTTTCTCTTCCCTAGCTTCCTGCCATCTGGTTAGTGATGACTAGCTCTTCTCCAATTGTATTTAATATGCTCACTTGAAGTTTTTCATTCCGTTTTCAGTTTTCTTAGTTTTCCTTATTTCTCAATATTCTTGCCCATACTAACCATTATTCTGAAACGTAAAATGATAGAATATGGAAATACACAAGAAAGTTGTTTCTGTTACAGCTGCTTTTATCTCCAAACATGTTTTCTAATTCTTCAGAAGGGCTGAATGCTATGTTTTGCAAAACATTTCCACCCCCCCCCCCACAATGTATTCAAGTGAATCCTGATGTGGTGTCCCAAAATATTTCCAGAATGTCTTATTGGATTTTCTCCACTGATTCTGTGACGCACATTGCTACCTCTTACCCTACTGACATTTTATCAACTACTAAAGATCAACTATTAGGTTGGAAACAGATTTTCTTTGTGCCTTACTAAAAATATTTGGCCAAGCAGATGGAGGCATGCATCTGCAAATGGGGAGCATGGTGTTCCCCTTCTTACAGTAGTTATGGAGAACCAGGCCCCAGAAGTACTAGGAGCAGCATAGTCCTAGCCCTGCAGGACAACAGGTGGCATATTTCACCCAGTGAAGTGGATCAGCTGTATTGAGACACATCCTGGCACAGTTGATCCTGTTGCAAAGGCATTGTCTGCTTATAGCTTTAATTTGTATTCATAATACTACATTTTTAGTATTCTTTCTAATTCGAGCTTGTTTCACTTTGTAAAATTATTCTTGTCATTATACATTCAATCTTTGATGCTATCTCTGTCATTTAAGCCCTAAACAGAACATCTGCCTCTCAACATTTTATTAGACTCTTGTTTAAATATAGCAACTCTCTTCCTGCTTGC